>PVLD010016667.1:6691-44311 GCA_004027595.1 Dinomys branickii | reverse complement strand
CTTTCCCACGTCTCGCCCCGGCAGCCTGGTCCGCCCTACCACATCTCCCCCGGCATCTCAGAGAAATACGCCCAGTTTAAACTTCCCAGCCGAGGTTCCGGCATTCACGCTCACCAAGTCTGTCTCGAGCTGGTGGTGTTTATTAAGGAGGTTCGCTCCCTTGCTGCTCACCCGGTCGCCATCTTCCCCGGATCTCCTGCTTTCATGTTTTAAAGGAGAATGAAATTATTGCAACATCCTGTGTGACTGGGAAATGGAACCATTTTTATGCTGAACCTGTATGCAGGTGATAAATCCTGAGTCTCTTCCATGTCTGCCCCATCAGAATAGAAAATAAAGTATATCATGTCTTGGGGTAAGAGCTGACATGGACCAGTGCCACCTTTAAAGACCTAAAAGACCTGTAGTTGAGGTTGGATTTACATCCACTTAATTCATCTGTTTGCTCCAAATAACATTTGCATAGGTCCTGAAAGGTAGAAGTAGTTTTGTTCATGTTCAGACAGGAAGTTATCGTGTTGGCTGTTTTGCACCAACTGTAGAATCTGAGAGAGCAAAATAAGATGGTTGCAGGAGCACGGCACACTCCACTGATGCAGAAGTTGAGGTTTTTTCTCTCTCTCTGCGAGAGCAGCAGTGATGTCAGTACCTCACTCATGTACACTCTCATTTTTATCAAGATCTGAGAAGCCGTCCTAGTGTAACTGAAAGGTCCAGTTCCGCTGCTGCCTGATGAAGCAAAAAAAAAAAAAAAAAAAAAAAAAAAAAATGCAATGGTGGGGGAAAGAGTTACCTTTGCATAATACCAGCAAGTTAAAAGGTGGGGCTCTTGCCCTGAAACAATCATGAATCCAAGGTTTCTTATGGGATGCGGGTGCAAGGCTTGTACAGGGATTTGATGGAGAGGCATATGACAAGTCAGCCTCAGGGTAGATACATATTTCAAGGATCTGCTTCTGTGATGCACTGGCTGTTGTTATTTGTAGGTTACAGGATATTTTAGCTTGTATAAATTTGAAGAAATTACTTATGAGAACTTATGAGTGCTTATTACTCATGTCTTTGCCCACAAAATCTTCAGTTAATCATTAGGACAAAACAGATATTTTTCTTCTGAGACTGGGATGACAGTGTGGAACAGGCAAGTATACACATACATGGAGTGGGCCACAGCATATATGTAAGTTTTAACCCCCCTCTGATGCATGAACCCTTCCTCTGTCACACCATAGTCCATGAGGTTATTGGACCGTATGGAAACCCAGGGCACTTCCCAGGGCTCTACCTCACCATGGAAGTTGTATCTGATGTGCAAGAAATCTGATGTGGTGAGTTGTTTTGAGTTTTCTTAGACATCTTCAATAAAACTAGCAATTGCATTATTTGTATCTTATACTTTTCACAGAAAGAATCTTAAATCCTTATCTCAAATAAACTATTTCGGTTTCAGGAAAGAGGATATTTCAAATTTGGGGTTGTTGCTGTAACTCAAATGCTAGGAGCAATAAAATTTTCCAAGTGGGTGTGAATCTAGAGCAGAGAGTCTCTGCAGCATGGCACAGAGTTGTGCCAGTTGCTCTGCTGTGTGGATACTGTCATAGTGTGGACTGTGTGATCAGAAAGGAATTGGTGATGGGAACAGATACTTAAGGTGAAGGCCACATAGGAGCATCCCAGTGTATATGAGCTGGTTTTGGAACAAGTCCTTGCAGTACTGAATATGAGCCTTTTGATAAACAGCTTTCACTGACTGTCTAAATCCTGTTAGGTCCATGGGACATTAAACAACTAAGCACTCAGGACTGTGAGATCCATGAGCCATAGGATCAGACAGGCCCAGCAGTCATCGCTAATATTATATGTGGTGCTTCTAGGATGAAGCAGGAGCAGGTCTGAGGCCCAGTGACCTGCACAGGCAGGTGGTCCGCACTCCATGTCTCCATCTCACCTGCAACAGTTTCTCTTTGGGTTCACATTTGTGTCCTGTGGGAAGAGATGGGGGCTTTCTGGACCAAGTGCCTCTAAAGCACCTGTCATCTGAGTGGTCCTCTCCTGACTTGTCCATTGAAAAGACAATGATGTGTGGGTGTGTTGGGGCATGCCTGTAATCCTCCCATTCAAAAAATTCAGGCAGGAGGATTTCTATGAGTTCAAGGCCAGCATGGGCTACATAGTCAGTTCAAGCCTGACCTAAACAGCATAGCCAAATCAGTTTGTAAGCAAAAGAAAACCCCAAACACGATGAAAACCTCATATGCATGTTAATGTTTAGTAATTATATTAAAAATAAAAGGACACAGGGGTAATTATTTTAATAATGTGTATGTCACCAACCTATATATCAAAGTAGTATCATTTCTACAAGAATTGATGAAAATTTATTTGTGATAGAACTTACATTGTGTCTTATAAATATAATATGTAGAATACATGTGCAACATATCAAATTTAGATACTAAACTTTTTCAATATTTGATCTGTAATAAATTTTCATTTATGTTTACAATTGATAAAGTAGGTTGAAATAATCACATTGTCCTAACGTGCTTAAGAAGGTTCCAAAAACTGACATAAGTGTAAAAATATTGTTGCTCTTTTGCTATATTCAGCCACATTTCTAAAGCTAATCTAGGGCATGTTTGTTGGCATAAGAATCAAAACCATATCTTATGTGTTCACAATTACAACCTCAGATCCTTAAACAAGTGAAATTTACATTCTTAGTAACACACTCCTGATTTTATGTTATTACTATTGTCATGTCATAAATGATAATAGTAACATTAGTTCCCTATGCACATGCTCACCAAGGGTAACCTCAGAAGGAAAATGTCTTCATGCTCAGGCACTTGCTCTGGTTCCATGGCCCTTTTAGTGTCCTCATCACAAGAAATCACCAGGTAAAGTGAGGAATATGGGAGGGTGGTTGATCTTCACTGTCAGGAGAAATTGTATGATCACTTCAGAACTAGGGTAATGAGGGCTGGATGGAATGCAGGGTATTTTCTAGTATCCCCTTGGTCTGTTCTAAAGTTGGAAAACCAACACAGTCATCAATAAATCCTTCCTGAATTAATGTTTTGGTCCATTCCAAATGGCATGACTAACGGAGGGATCACCACTAACTAATGTATTTGTAGCCGACATAGGGAATTTGGAATGAGTAGGGAAGAAATTAAAAAATATTTCTGATCACTAAATTTAATTGTATGAGTATGAATAAAAATATTTATATGCACATGTTTGAATGTGTATTGCCAAAATTTTGTTTTCTACACATCTCATTAGTGTATCATTAACATGTGCTATGGTATGTTAGTAGTATTTAACTTTATATCTGTATATCTGCATATGATGTATAAGATACCTAAGTGGAAGAAAAGATACACTGGAAGAAAAAAGTGTGTCTTTCAGCCTATTGCGGGGAGGTGTTGACATATTCTTGGTTGTGAGATAGTTTTCTATTAGGTGGAGCATGGTTATTATTACTGTCTTTATTTGCTTTATTAGGAGATTTGTGCCTTAAGGAAATGTGAATGTTTTCATGAGGACCAGGGTGAGCACTGGTGGCTTTTTTAGTGATAACTCTGATATGCTAAACTCTATTTTTCAGAAGTGATCAGTTATATTTCTGGTTGAAGGATGAAAAGAATGTTGTTTTGTGAAAGTATGAAGGGAGAAAGTAAAAGAGATTGCATTCTGCTCCCCATATCTATTGGTTTTATAAGCTGGCTAACTGCGTTGACATGAGACACCTGGTCCACCTGTCCCTGGATTCTCTATGATGTACCTGAATCTCTAACTAAATTGCATAATACAGAATATCTAGTCGACTAGGCTTTATTTTTATTTCATTACCTAGTATACCAGGCTTTATTTTGATTTCACAGGAATGCCAGGAACAGCCAGTCTTGTTCATGGCATTTGAAGATGTACGCTGCGGATTTAGGAAGAAATGCTGCTTTCTGGATTTAGGGTTGTCTCCACATTCCGTGTTCCTTTCTGGATATAGCTGGCCTTTGCAGCTTGCTCTTCTTGGACACAGAGATGGAGAATTGATGCACAAGTTGTCTTGGGGTGGTAAAAAGAGAGAACTGGGCAAAAGGAGAGAGTGGTCCTCATGAGGTGGCTTTTGAGAACTCAGCATCCCTTTAGGGAACTCTAGAAGTGAAGATGCTTCAAGAAAGACATCCTAAATTGAGGCAGGATTTTAGATTCTTGGCCTCAAGCAGTCATTACACTGTGTCTCTCTGAGAACAGACATGAACCTGGGTGGCAGTTTCTATACCAACAGCACTTTCCAGCTAGGCTGCATCTGTTAATGTCCAGGACCTCTTCCTTTCACGGTGTGTGGATCAGACCAGAAGAGTGGATCTAGGCACATCCCATTTTGTCCGCTACACTGGCTTGCTCTGTTCTGGATTTTATGTTTCCACTGAAGCCTCATACTTCAGAAGCTAAGACAAACTGGAAAGTTCAAGGAAATGAAAATCTAGAATATTTGAGCCATGGAGTGGCCTAGTGATCAACAAATGAAAATTTAAGGACCATGACAAAAGGTATGTAAGGTGTGGAGGAAGTACGCTCTGCCTATACTGTGCGTCTGTGAGTGACCGCATCTGTGAATTATTTGTGTTTGAAAACTGACTTACCTTCCTTTCTGAATGACAGATTCATTCTTCTGCCTAAGAAATTTTGCTGTGGATGCTTTTGACTGCATTTTTATGTCATTAATTTCATTTTTCAGCATCAGCATTTGCATTTGATTTTTAATTATTACTTTTCTCTTAATCTCTAAGTTCAATTTCTCATTTGAATGACTTATTCTCATCCCCATTTCATTGTATTGTTTGTGTCTTTTTTAATTTTAAAGATAAAAGAACAAAAACATATTAACAAACACACATACATTTTAAAAATACCAAAACCATCCAAGCAATACACAATTTCAGATAAGGTGATAGGAAATTAACAATAGTTGTTCTATTACATACTGATATCTTCAAACTAGTTGCTCAGATGAGCAAATATAGACATGTAAGTTTGATCAAACAAACATTAACTGCTCCTTTCAATAAAGCAATAAAAATCAGTAGTACAACTATGTTAGCTATCCTGTGTGCACATGTATACATATTTTTCCCCTTCTTTTTTTTTCTCTTTTCCCTCATCCCGGTTGGTCTTTCCTTTTGAGCAGTTTCTTTCCCTTTCACAATATCTATTGTACCTCCTAGATTTTATTCACTCTTTCAGGTTCAGATGCTAGTGAGACAATATGGTGTTTACACATGTGGGTCTGATTTATTTCACTTACGAGCATGGCCTCTAGGTGTGTCCATTTAACTATAAAGCCTCCAGTTTATGTGTCTTTATAGCTGAGTAACATTGCACTGTATTAAAAAAAAACCCACTACTTTTTAATGCATTCCTCCATTAATGGGCATCTAGGTTGCTTCCATGAGTTAGTTATTACCAATTGTGCTACTATAAACATGGGTGCACATATATCACTGTGATATGATGTTTTCAGTTTTTCTGGAAAGTACCCACAAAGGAAATAGCTGTGCTGATCGGCACCTCTACTCCTAGTTTACTGAGGAATCTCCAGACTGATTTCCATAGTGGTTTTTCTGTGCATTTTTGGAGTTCATTGTGACTTTCAACTCTTTGTCAGGCAGTTAACATTTTCCATCTTTAGTGTTACTCACCAGCACCCCTCTCTGTTCCCTTAGTGCTGCCCTGTTTCCCTCAGGTCCCAGGTCCTTGAAGAAATGTGCTGATGTCCGCACACTGAAGAAGTGGCACTAGTTCTAGTCTTTACTCTCTGGCTTTGTTGGAAATGTTGTTCCATAGGAAGCCTGCTCAGCAAACTTGGGCCAGTTTCCTGCTGTTTGGTAAACTTGTGACTCATCAGCTATTGCAGCACTAGGAAGTGACTAAGTCTTGGGCCTCTGTATCTGGGCCTGCAGGACAGAAAGGTACCTTCAGGGGCTCTGGGGCTGGGGCTGCACCAGACTGGTATCCTGTGGCCACATCACCTGGCACAGCCACGGTGCACACGTACTGCCCAGGGCTGGGAGCCCTTCCAACCTTCTATATTATTTGAAGACTGACTCTATTGTGCTGGTGGTTCTTCAGGCTGGAATTTCTGTCCATCTGACAACTGCTTTCTAGTTGTTTTGATTCCAACTTGTAGAGAAGCAGGTCAGTATTGGCTGCTTCTAATCAACCATTTTAAATGTAAAAATCTTTTACATTTTTGTTTTTGCCGTAATGATTTGTGTGTTTCAAAATATGTTCCTTATAGACTAAACATAGCTAGAGCAGTGAAACTTAATTTCAGAGTCACAGCTGGAGTCATTTGGTTTTGGCAAAGGAAAGAGAACTTTCTAGAGCCTGGAGGAGACACCAATGTCCTTTCTTCCAAAGCCAAATGAGAGGCCCTGGGATGGCGGATAGAAACAGGGACTCTTGCACCACGCCCCATTGAGAGGGCGCCTGAGCACAGGGGCTGTGGCTAAGGGCAGAGCTGTATAACAGTGGGAGAGGGGCAGGGAGGAGTGGACTGTAAACTGGGAAGCACCCAGGACAGAGGGTTCAACTCCATGTCCACTGTTAGTCAGTGAGGGATGGTGCCCTGACTGGACAGGAGCCCCAGACAGGTGTCTTAGGTAAAGGACAAGACCCTAGAAGCCACAGCCTCTCACACTGAGCACCTGGGCTTTGGTGTTGTTTCTGTACAGACTGGGAGCCCTACCAGAGCAGTCCAGGAAGGTACCCTGGACTAGCTTCCCCAGGTTCATTTCTCAGCTGAGGCCCTACTGTGCCCAGAGTCCTGTCAGTGTCCTAGGGTGACAGTCTATGAATCTGACTTTCAAAATATGGCCACTGCAGCTCAAGTTAGAGGATGAACTGTCCTCTGTTCCAGTCTGATTCCTGACCATTGGACACCTGTTAGCCCACAGCAGGCCTCCTTGGGCTTCCCCTGAGCAGCCCCTGCCTCCCTTCTGGTTGCTGCTGGATGCAAATCTGATGCCCTCTACCAGTGTTGAAGACTCAGCAGGAGCTTCCCTCTTCCAGGAGATCCCAAAGTGCTGGTCCCTGAGAAGGTGTAGACAGAGGTAAATCTCAGGGCCAGCACGGGACCCAGAGCTGTCATTTGCAGAGGAAGGGAGGTCAGTAGCCCCTACAACCTTGTCCTACTGCTGAAATTCACTTTTTTGTTGTTGAAAATGGAGAGTACAAGTAAAAATGTGCTCTTTTAGAGGAAATGGAAGTCCAGAAAAATGTGATTCTCATCACCAGGTCCCAGAATTTTACCTGTTAAGAATCGGAAACTGATGGTCCCTCCACCTGGCTAGGGACAGCTGCGGTATCAGAGGTGACACCGTTGTTTCTCTCACTGAGGATCAGGAACCCCTTAGATGAACATGGCCATCACCCTATCAACATCACAGACCCTTCATTAGTCAGGGTGGAGGGCTGCTGTCCCAGCCCAGGCAGCAGTTCTGATGAAACTGGATCTGCTGCTTATCATGACCTGCAGTTACCTGTTCCCAGCAAACACAAACATCCCTAGCCCTAGCTGAGTCCTGTTCTTGGTTTTCTATGAAGGGACCAATTCTAAGATCTGGGTCAGGGACTAAACACACAGGATCTGTTTCTAAGTAATTAGATTCTTTCAAGGTTTGACATCATTTAATTTTGAAAAAAACAACAAAGTTCTCATGTTTTGTAGAGACATTCTCATGTCACTGTGGGTAAAATTGAGGCCTAGAGAGACTCGGGTGCCAAGCAAAGAGAGAGCAGTAGAATCAAGACCCAGGGTTGAGCTTGGGCTCCTGAATTCAGGTCCTAGGCTCTTTGGGCCATGGCGGGGCCAGGACCATTAGGATGAACCACAACAGCCAGGCTGAGAGCACAGGCTTGTGTCCATGCAGACTGCTGCTTTCCCCATTTGGCCTTGCTGACCCTGAGCCCTGCTCAGTCTGCAAGTGTAGCACCCCTGGGGCTGTGCCCAGGTTGGAGCTGAAGAACTTGAGCAGAGTGGGGAGGCTGCTGTAGTGTGCAGGGCAGGGCTAGCCTGGTCCTGCTACTTCTCTCTGCCCTGCTGCCTGCTCTGCTCCTTCCTGAGCAGTGGGTGGTGAATGACTAACCTCCATTTCTACTGTGTACTGTGGAGTCTTGGAAGACCCCAGGAATGCAGGTTTAGAAGTCTGGGGTTTATTCCAGAGATTCCAATCAGAAGCACCCCATGTGTTGAGGCCAGGGTCAGGGCAGGGCAGGACACTGTTCTTTGAGAGGTGAGCTGGGGGTAGTACCTGGGAAGGACACCTGTGAATACTGTGAGGAAGGAACCAGAGAAGAGGTTCAGGCTATGGAGGTGATGCCCCAGGGTGCTGCCTCCAATACCCACAGCCTGGCAGGGCTCCTGTCCTCTAAAGTCATCTCGGACAGGGTGAGGGTCTGAGGTTCGTGATCAGTACTCGAAGTTGCTGCAGCTCTAGATGGCTCCAGAGAGGCCCAGAGGAGCCCAGTGTAGAGGAAAACAGGAGGCTGTGGTGGTCACTTAGGTCTCTTTTCCAGCACCAAAGGTCTGCTCAGATGGACCAAGAGGCCTCCATTCTCCTCCTGCAGCTTTGAAGCTTGGACTTAAGGTGTTAATTTCTGGAGGCCATGTTCTGGGAGGTCCCATTGGACCCTAGACCCACTCTACTCTGCAGAGAACACAACTTCGTTGTGATTATAAAGCTAAGAGGATGATCCACAATCCACAAGAAGAACAATGAATATTCAGCACAAATATTCACTTTGTCCTCTTTAGTGCCTTCCTTTTAAATCTGTCAGTCAGTTCTGAAATTTATATGCTTAACATGTGTGTAGTTAAAAGAATGGAGAAAACTCACGCATCAATGTGCAAATTGGTACATATTTCCATTTTCATTTTGTGCATTCATTGTAAACTTCTGGTGAGTTAGTAGGAAAAACCAGCCAACACTAATTGAGAAACAAATGACCTTTATCATGTGAGAGCTTTGGTCAGATGGAATCAAGTATGGCAGGAGTCCTCCAAGAGGTTGTTACCTGAGGCTGTGGTGCAGCTGGAGCCTGTTAGGAAGTCCTGTGAAGTTGCTGCTGGGGCAACTGAGCAAGTCCCTAGAGAGTTCAGATCTCCTGGCACCTACTTTGCTATGGAGGAGGCTGATTGCTCAAGGGATTTTTAATAAGGTGTCCCCATTGCTGCCCTGCATCTGGGTACTGATAGAAGCTTCTGGTCATGTCTGACCTCTTCTGCAGGGTTTGGCATGGAACAGTGAAACGGTCCTGGATTTGCAGAGGGGAAGCCTAGGGCAGGGTAGAGGGAGGGGACATCACGGAGGTGAAGGAGAAGGTGAGTGCGATGGGAGAGACAAACCTTGCAGATGGACGGAGGGCCCTAAGATGCTGCTGGAATAGGGAGCCGCGACCTATTCTGCACTGAGTATTTTTGTGCTCATGACTGAATCCACTTGTGTCACCTTCACATTTAGATCAAAAGCACCGATGCCCTGGAGTGTGCGGGTATGAACAGTAAATGTCACAGTTTTTGCTTCCAAGCTTAACTTTATGAACAGTTACTCTCCACACAAGTACTTCCTTGCATTGCACACATAGTTTACACTCGTGGAGATAATTTGGATATCAAAGAAATAAGTGCTTCAAAACATTCTCCTTGTACCCTCGGACCCCATGTTATGTCACAGTTGAGACTGAAACCTACCAGCCTTGCAAAATCTGTGTTGACCTACTCAAGCACCAATCCTCAAAACATAATATTTTGCAACGGCCTCCTCTTATGATACTCTAAGATGATGTCAGTTGACAGTACCCTTTGTATCTGTAGAGAACGTGCTGGGCTGACAGTTTCCGGGCATAGGGAACTGGCAGTTCAACATGTTCAAAATGTCCAGTCCCATTAACAATGGAATCAGCTGCACCTGGGGAGGTCCAGGTACCTGCCCTGCCCCATATGTGAGAAATCTGATGTCCCAGTAGGACAAACTAGAAACTTCGTCTCTATGTGGCAGCCTCTGCTCTGCCTCTGTAACCAGGGCAGGGAGGGGCCCTGGGAGCCGGGCTGGTGGCGAGTTTTTGTCTTGCTTCCCCATTTGCCTGTGTCACTGTGAGCAGCACTGCTACTATCCCACACCTGACAGTAATAGTCAGCCTCGTCCTCAGCCTGGATGCCAGCGATGGTCAGAGTGGCCGTGTTCCCAGATTTGGCACCAGAGAATCGGTCAGGAATCCCGGAGGGCCTCCTGTTATCATAATATATGACCAGCACGGGTGCCTGGCCTGGCTTCTGCTGGTACCATTGTACAGCTTTACTTCCAATGCTGTTCCCCTCACAGGTCACCCTGGCTGTCTGTCCCGGAGTCACTGACACTGAGGATGGCTGCGTCAGCACATAGGAGGCCACAGAGCCTGCAGGGAGAGAGAAGCACATGAGGGACTAACGGTGAGAGCTCCTTCCCTGAGACACTCACCCCTGGTGCAGCTGGGATGAGCCTGGAGCTGGGGGAGGGTGAGGGTCCTGGGGTAGCACCTGTGCAGTGAGCAAGGAGGCCAATGAAGAGCGTGGTCCAGGCCATGGCAGAGGTGTCCCGAATGCTGCTTCCTGAGGCCAAGGCTGGGTTCCTTCCTCCCAGGCCTCTCTTATCCTCTTGAGGGGGAAAGCTGCCCATTATGCAAATCAGCCCAGCCTAGGGCAGGTGCTGGAGACATTTCTGGTGCCCAGAGCAGGGCTCAGGCTCAGGTACACAGAGATAGTGGGGAGAGCCCTGCAGACCACCCTCAGCCCGGGGGATGCTCCTTCACATGTTAGTGCATATGCAGGTCTAAGTCATCCATCCTGTACTGCGTGCTGGCACTGCAGCTCAGACTTCAGGCCATATAGACATCAGAAATGGAGGTGGGGTTTCCCAAACCGCCTACAGGCCTGCCTGTGGGTCGTCCTGTCTTAGTCCTATCTAGCAGGTGGACTGGAGACGCACATTCAACTTTGACCAAGTCCAGGACTTTTCTGAGTTTAATCCTGGCTGGGAAGCAGGTGGGTCTGGTTTGAGTCAGTCGGAGAGTCCTGTCTATAAGTGATTTCTAGCAGAATCCAGATGTCAGATGAGTCCCAGCTCCATTTCAGAAGTTCAGTCATTGAGCAGTGTGGAGACTCTCCTGAAACTATCTCATGGGTGACAGCAAGAAGCAGACAGGTTCCGGGCATTATCCAGATCTCACAGCTTCTTAGAGGAGAAACAGTAAAAGTCTTAAATGCAGGCAGCACAGGGATGCACGCCTGTGACCCCAGCACCCTGGGAGGATGAGGCCAGCGTATCACAAGTTCAAGCACAACCAGAAAATGTTGCGACTTTCAGAGAACCTCTCTCAAATAAAATATAATAAAATAAAATATAAAACACCAGTGTGTTTCACCATGAAGCTTATGGATCCAATTCACAGTATTGAAAAAAAATTCTTAAATTGCTAATTAAATGTGATAGGTTTCTGTATTTGACTGTGAGCTCTTGGGGCATGCCCTAGGTGTTGTGTCTTAGTAGACCCCTGATGTGCAGAAACCCAGGGTCAAGTCAGGTGCTGATATAAATGTTTGTAAACAAGTCCCAGGGCAGTATAAACTCTGGGAACCTTTCATATAACTGTGTATTGTATTGAAGCTGTCTTTAGTTGGCAGAGAAATTGTATCATGATAAAAACATGAATTAAAGCAGAACAAGATCAGTGAGCAAATATTTTATGCCTCATACTGAGAAGTTACAGACAGAAGATTTTGCAGTTGCTCCCAAGAAAGAAACAGGAACAGACCAGGTTGAGGTTAGGCTGTGGGAGCTTTCAGACAAAGAGAAGACTTGGTACCTGGCCCAGACCCATCCCATCACCAGTTGGTTTTGCCTAATGACACTCTGATGCCCCCTGGTGGCCACTGCACACAGGCTGCTGGGGGACCAGGGGTTTCCTAAGTCCAGGTGTAGATGCAAGATTGGCTATTCATGTCTGTGATTGCCTGATCTCTGGACTACTGGCCCCAAGTCAGAGATTTTTTTTCTTTATGTGATACCTGTATCCCTCAACACCAGGCATAAGGGACTAACTTTACCATGAAAGTGTGAAAACCTTAATTTTGAGGAAGAGGAGTCAGGGGCCACTGGACACATCTCACTTAATTCTGAGACTGTGGGTGGTCATGAGGGTGGTACTATTGCTTCACACTGGCAGGCCCTGGACTTAGGGACTGCACAAATACTTGGAAACTGTGCATGTGGGTGGTGGTAGCTACTGTACCAAAGACAGAGACACTAGAGCAAATATTCAACTTATTTATGCAGATCTAGTGTTGTCTGAGCAAAATTCTATCCTGGGAATTCAGCATGATCAAGACACAGCCTTTGGTCTCAAGAGTTTCCCTTCCTGCTGGCAGGTGTGTGGTAGTCACACTGAGTTGGTGGACTCCACAGGGGAACCCTGTCATCTTTTATTTGGTCACAATGCCCCGTGGTTTCTTAAATCTACACTCATTTCCAAGGTTCCCTCCAGTAAGTTTGACCATGTGGCCTAGAGCTGTTCCAATGGATATAGCAATCTGCTGGGTTGGGTTCTTCTTGGGGAAATGTTGCTCTTATGAGGCAAGAGAGCAGAGCAGACCTGTGAACCATTTTTCTTCTTGAATATGGCTGTCATAGCCGAAACTGAAGCAGCCATCTTGAAATCTTTAGGCAATGTGAAAGAAATATAAGCAATGAAACTTGTATTTTTGATGAAGAGTGGCTCTCAGGAAAACAAGATAAATTTATGTCCAGCTTTATCTTTGTAAGAGAAAAATGGGTTATCACTTGTTTTGACCCCAGAGGCCACATATGACATTGCAATGAAAGAGTATTTCTACTTGATTAGTGAGATCATGGATAAAATACATGGATTGTAGGAAATCATGGGGAAGAACCTCCCCACTCCTGTTCATAAGCAGATAATTAATGGAAAGGCCAGACAGTGACATGTTGAGATTCTGTCACCAGAATTCAGCTCCCTTCCTGACACGGTGCCTCTGGAGCTGCCTTGGGGGTAGAATGAAGGAACACAGGGCAGGAGTGTGTGGAGGGAGCTGCGTCTCTTCTGATAAGAGGAGTGTGGTGTGTGAGGATCTGAAAGGACAGTGGGAAACTGAATGTAGTCCAGGACTGGAGCTACTTCAGTTCAGACTGGAAATGTGAATATCAGGGGCGGGAATGATGTGTGTCAAGAATATAGTGCAGAGCTCAGGCCACTGTGGGCCCAGAAAATAGCAGATTGAAATCTGGGGATATTTTTTCCCATTTAAATACAGAGAAATTGACAAATAGTTGTAGATTCCACAGCAGGAAGGATATGCAGCAGCATGTTCCATGGTGGCTCCTTTAGTTGCTCCTGTGTGCACATCTGTATCCAGGAGAACGTGCTGGGGAATTGATGATGGGAACAGGATCGCTTTGTTTAGGTCAAACCCTCACTAGAGAGCCCCAGTGTAGACCATGGAATTCTGTAACAAGGCCACTTCATCTGCAGGATAGAATTACACATCTTTGACAAACACCTCTTGGTGCAGCCCTAGGCCCTGTTTGATACACACAATGTGGGAGGCCAAGTGCCTGTGACCCCAGCATTGTGAGATGCCCTCAGCCATGAGGTCACTCAGACCAGCTTGTGGAATCAAAAATGGGTTTCTTGTTTTTGATTGTAGATTTGGTAGATTTTAGTGATTAATTTAATAGAGTAAGTTACATTTTGTAGAATTGATCACATTTACATTTTCGGTTACCAGAGTTAAAATGTGTTTTAAAACAAGATATCAAGGATAGAAGCAAAGAAGATTCCGTTCAGTAGTTTACACCTGTCAGTGTGTATCTACTGACACGCTGTGTGGACACAAGGAAACTCCATCTCCTGCCCCTGGATTTACCTCTAGGGTGCATATGATTCTGCAATACTCTCTTAACACCGAGTATCTCCAATGTCAGGCTCTGTTATTATTTTATAAAGATGCAAGGGAAAATTGGAACTAGGTGGGGCATTTGGACATTCACACAGGGAATTTCAGAGAGAAAATATGTTTTCTGGGTTCAGAGAGGCCTGCAGTGGCCCATGCTTGGCACAGCTGGCTTTGTTCACTGTTTATCCTGAACCCAGGTCTGGAGATGCAGAACTGATGCCCAGGTTGTCTGGAAAGTAATGAGGGAGACAGCACTAGCCATGAGATGGGATCGATACAGAGTGTTCTAGAGCAGGTGCTGGGGACTCTTGGGCCATCCTAAATGTGGCAGGACTTTGGGCTCAGGGCATTAAGCTGTTAATAAACTGAATCTTTCTGAGAGGGACGTGATCCTGGCAGATGTTTTCAAAAACAAACAAAAAGCACTTTCCATTGAGGGCGCTACTGTAAGCTGCCAGAACTCCTAGCTTAAGTGGGAGGAGGTCATCTGAGTCAGCTCATATGGGATCTGACCTCTCTGTAGGAGGGGAGATGGGAGCAAGGGGAGGTGAGGATAGGGGAAGAGAGGAGAGGGATCCTGATTATTAGTAACCATTTTCACTGTTTCATCTCAACTACGCAGGCTCTACATGTGTTGATCTCAGGGTTTTGTCTAACTCAGCTCAGGGTCCTGTGGGGGCTGAGTCTAAGGCCAAGTTTGGGCAGGTCATTTGTTCAGAGACTGAGGAAACAGAGGAGGACAGATGCCCAGATTATGGCAGAGAAGGTCCCAGAGCCTATAGCAGAGGTGGGTTTACCCAGGCCCAATATTGAGGAAATATTTGGAATCTATGCACACATACTTTCCCCTGTAGGCTCCTTAATGAGCATTAATGGAGATCATTTTGCTTAGGCTTGAGTTGAGATTGAGATGGAGCAGGTGGGCCCAATTTTCTCTAGTTATTTCTCTAGTCATGAAACCATCTGGCATCTCAGACCCACCAAAACAGCCACCTTCCAGGCACTGACTCAATGACCACGCCCCAAAATTCCTGGGCTACACTATGTCCTAATTCCAACTCATCAGGGCTACTGACGTCCCAGAAGCTGGGGCTTGGGCTGGTCTAATCTCTGCAGAAGGACCATCTAGGACAGCTGACTCAGTAGAAGGTGAATATCAAGCCCTCACCTTCCTTCTCCTCTCTCTGGGATTCCCTGGTACATATTTGTCACATCATTTTCATTTCATTAGAGTGTGGAGTGGTGTCATGATCTTTTACACCCATTCATTTCCACTATGACATCTGTTTGTTAAAATACCACTTGCTTTTGCGGATTCACCACACTTCTAGTCTTATTTTACATGTGGTGTTTGTTTACCACAGTGGCATCTCCTTTCTTACAACAGACTAGCCACTGGCATTGAAAATAGAACCTCTCTCCCTCCCTTCCACTGCCTGTCCTTCAGTATCTTATGTACTCTTATTCAAGTGTCAGAAAAGAAGTGACTGAGAAGTGACTACAGATTGTGTGTTCTGTGTACACCACATCTGCAAGGTCCTGGTTGCACAAGCCTGGAGGGTGCAGGAATCTTGTCATTGAAACCCAGGTCAGCACCAGGGTCAGTGCTATGCCCTGACTCAGGCAAGAGTCCACGGCACTCAGCAGAGTCTCCTCCAGGAGGGGTGGATGGCGGATGCTTTGTGGAGGGATGAGACCCTGAGAGCCACTCCCCTACCTGAGACTGCACGGGGGCTGAAGCCTGAAGGCAGATCTGTGTGGAGGTGCGAGGAGAGGCCTGGATCTCTGGAGTGGCCCTGAAAGAAGAGTCAGTGCCAGGCCCACTGCAGGATGGTGAGAGCCAGTACCCTGAGAGTGGGCGGGAGGACCAGGTGGCTGACATGGGTGAAGGAGACAGGTTCTGAAATCCCATTCTGTCACACTGTGCTAACTCTGAGAGCATTTGGAATGTTCGCTTGTCTCTCTAGTAAATTGAACTCCTGTGGGTGCCACTCAAGTAGACACCTGGGACTCAGCTTCTACAGAATATTTCTCAGCTAAGATTCATATGTTCTAAGCTCCAGGTAGTGTGGGATAACTCTGCAAGTCCGAGTCTCAGTGTGAGGTCACTACAGCCTGAATACAGTGAATGGGTTGTCCTGACTTCTGATCCGAGGGATGGCTTTTTGTATACCTCTGACCACGATGGATGGTTTCCTTTTTAGCATAGCTTGGGTAGCTCCAGCCTTAAGGTAAGGTTGACATACATCATATAACCTTTCCCAGCCCTGTCCCCTGACTGAAACAGGTATATACTTTGTTATAAAGTACTTTTCTTCTACATCTTTGTTCTCATGTCCTGGAGTTACAAATAAATCACCACAGAGGTCTCAGCTTGCTGCTGATTCTCAGAACCTCTCCTGTGCCCATAAACCAACTGTTCCACATCCTGCAAGGAGGAAGGGAAGATTCAGTACACTTGAATCTAGTAGGTGTGAAACTAGCACAAGGTCTATTGAATGCAAAGTCACATAAGTAATGAAGGAGAGTGAAAAGAAACTACCCTAGGAACAATCTTAGACCCAATTTTTAGATCTTATCCCATTTTCTCACTTGTAATTCCCTGCAGGAATTAGCCCTAATGAATGTTCCCAGAAGAACAAGGCTATTTAAAATAGGTCCATAAGTTAGGACTGTTACATTTGTTTATCAGCTTATTGTGAACACAATCATGGCTGCTGCTTTCAGCTTGTGAAATTTGCTCTCACATTTAAAGGAAAATGAAATTTTTGTAACACCTTGTGTAAATGGGAAACTCAACCATTTTTATGCTGGACCTTTATGCAGATAATAAATTCTGAGTCTCCTCCATCTCTGCTCCATCAGAACAGAAAATAAAATATATCAGGTCTTGGGATAAGGACTGACATAGACCAGTGCCACCTTTAAGAACCTAAAAAAAAACTATAGTTGAGGTTGGATTTACATTCCCTTAATTCATCTGTTTGCTCCCAATAACATTTGCATAGGTCCTGAAAAGTAGAAGTGGTTCTGTACATATCTAGACAGGAAATTATCTTGTTGGCTGTTTTGCACAAGTTGTAGAATCTGATAGAGCAAAATAAGATGGGTGCAGATGCATGGTACACACCACTGATGCAAAAGCTGGGTTTTTTCTCTTCTTCTGTGAGAGCAGCACAGTGTCAGTACCTCACTCATGTACACTCTCAGTTTTACTAAGATCCAAGAAGCCATCCTAGTGTAACTGTGAAAGGTGCAGTTCCACTGCTACCTGATGAAGCAAAAAGAAAAAAAAAATACAGTAATGGATGAAAGCGTTATCTTTGAAGCATTCCAGCAATTTAGAAGGTGGATTTCTTCCACTGAAACAATGGTGAACCCAAGGTTTTTTATGGGGTGCAGTGCAAGACTTGTGTAGGGATTTGGTGAAGAGGCATGTGGCAGTTCAGCCCAGGGTAGTTACATATTTTAAGGATCTGCTTTTGTGATGCACTGGCTGTTGTTATCTTTAGGTCACAGGATATTTTAGCTTGTATAAATCTAAAAGGAAATTACTTATGAGAACTTATGAAAGCTTATTACTCATGTCTTCTCCCCCATATATCACATTTTTCAGTTAATCATTGGATCAAAATGTTGTTTTTCTTCTGAAAATGGGATGACAGCATGGAACAAGAAGCAGTACACATGTACATGGAGTGGGCCACAGTTATGCATGTACATTTTAACCCCCTCTGATGCATGAACCCTTCCTCTGTCACACCATAGTCCGTGAGGTTATTGGACTGTATGGAAACCCAGGGCACTTCCCAGGGCTCTGCCCCACCATGGAGATGGTATCTGATGTGCATGAAATTTCAGGTGTATTAAAAGGTTTGGGGAGATTCCACACTAGCTCAAATTTTAGGGGTTAATAGTTTTGAGATTTCTTAGATCTCTTCAATAAAAGTAGCAAACACATTATTTTATTTCTTATACTGTTCACAAAAAATCTCAAATGCTGTATAGCATTCTGTTTTCCGGAAACAGCATATTTCAAACAGGAGGAGCAATAAAGTTTTCCAAATGGATATGAATCTAGAGCAGTTGAGCACCATGTCACAGGGTTGTGCAAGTCACTCTGCTGTGTGGACTGTGTGATAACTGGGGAATTGGTGGTGGGAAGAGAAACCTCAGGTGAAGGCCACATAACAGAATTCAAGTGTAGAAGAGGTGATTTTGGAAGAAGTCCTTGCAGAAGAGAGTATGCACCTTTTGATAAACAGCTTTCATTGACTTCCTGAGTCCTGTTAGGTCCATGGGACATTATGTGACTAGGCCAACAGGACTATGAGATCCATAAGCCATGGGTCTGGCAGACCTAGGAGTGATCATTGTATGGTATATGTGGTGCTCAGGGGGTGTTTGCTATGGTGGCCCCATGGCTGCTCTGCAGCTGGGTAGGGATAGAAGCTTCTGGTCACATCTGACCTCTTCTGCAGGGGCAGACATGGAACAGGGAAAATGGTCTGGGTATGCAGAGGGGAGGCCTTGGGGCAGGGGCAGAGGGAGTGGACATCATGGAGCTGAAGGTTGCGATGAGAGTGATTGGAGAGTAGCAGTCCTTGTAGATGGATGGAGGAGCCTAGGATGCTGCTAGAATAGGGAATGGAGGCCAGGCTGACCTCTGACCTTAGCCTGGCAGAGGATGACTTGGACCCGGGGAAGCAATTATCCCCATCTGTACTCCACCTAAGCAGACATTTCAGTGGACTCTCAAAGGGTCATGTAAATACGAGGGGAACTGGCTGTTTTATGACTGAGCTGGCCTAGCAGCTCTCGGACACAGTGGAGATGTGGGTCTGTTTCCCTCTATAAATATCACACACACACACACACACACACACACCCTGCCCCTCTCTTGTGCTCACTGTCATCCTGAAGTGAATATTTTTGTACTGAGGCCGGAATCCACTTGTGTTATCTTTACTCTTAGATAAAGATCACCAATGCTCTGGAGGATATGGGCGTCAACAGTGTCACATTTTTTGCTTCCAAACTTTTATGAACAGTAACTCTCCACACAAGCAGTTGGTTGCATTGAGCACAGTTTTCACTCATGGAAACAGATTGGTTATCAAATAAATCAGTGCTTGAAAACTTTCTCCTTGCAGCCTCAACCCCTATGTTATTATGTCACAGTTGTGACTAAAATCTAACTTCCTTGAAAAACCCGTGTTAATCCCCTGGGTGCACATCCCCAAAACAATATTTTGCAAAGACCACTCTATTATGAGACTCTAAGGCAATGTCAGTTTAGAGCTATTCATGCTTCATACCTGTAGACAAACTTTTGGGCTGACAGTTTCTAGGTAAAGGGAAATGTCAGTTTAACTCGATTGAAATGTCCAGTTCCGATAACAATGGAATCAGCTGTACCTCGGGAGGTCCAGAAACTCGCCCTGCCCCTTATCTCAGGAAGCTGATGTCCTGGCAGGACAGACTAGAAACTTCCTCTCTCTGTGGCAGCCTCTGTGCTGTTTCTGTTGCTAGGGCAGGGAGGGGCCATGGGAGCCAAGGTAGTGGAGAGTTTTTGTCTTGCTTCCCTATTTGTCTGTGTCACTGTGAGCATCACTATTACTATCCCACACATGACAGTAATAGTCAGCCTCGTCCTCAGCCTGGACGCCAGAGATGGTCAGTGTGGCCATGTTCCCGGAGTTGGCACCAGAGAATCGGTCAGGAATCCCAGAGGGCCTCCTGTTATCATAATATATGACCAGCACGGGGGCCCGGCCTGCCTTCTGCTGGTACCAGTGCACAGCTTTACTTCCAATGTTGTTTCCCTCACAGGTCAGCCTGGCTGTCTGTCCCGGAGTCACTGACACTGAGGATGGCTGCGTCAGCACATAGGAGGCCACAGAGCCTGCAGGGAGAGAGAAGCACATGAGGGAATAAAGTGAGAGCTTCTTCCCTCAGACACTCACCCCTGGTGCAGCTGGGATGAGCACAGGGCTGGGGGGAGTGTGAGGGTCCTGGGGTAGCACCTGTGCAGTGAGCAAGGAGGCCAATAAAGAGCGTGGTCCAGGCCATGGCAGAGGTGCCCCTAGTGCTCCTTCCTGAGGCCAAGGCTGTGTGGCTTCCTCCCAGGCCTCTCTTATCCTTTTGCTGGAGAGAGCTGCCTATTATGCAAATCAGCCCAGCTTAGGGCAGGTGTGGGAGTATATTTTTGGTGTCCAAGGCAGGGCTCAGGCTCTGGTACACAAAGAAAGAAGGGGTGGGCCTGTAGACCACCCTTAGCCTGGGGGGTGCTCATTTACATGTTAGTGAGCATGCAAGTCCAAGTCTTTTACCCTGTACTGTTCCCTGGCATCGCAGCTCAGCTTTCTGGCCATGCAGATGTCAGAAATGGAGGTGGTGTTTCCCAAGGTGCCTGAAGTGCTGCCTGTGGGTGGTCCTGTCTTTGTCCTGTCTAGCAGGTGAACTGGAGACACACATCCAACTTTGACCAAGTCTAGGACTTACCTGTGTTTAATCCTGGCTGGGAAGCAGGTGTTTTTGGTCTGAGTCAGTAGGGGAATCCTATGCATAAATGATTTCTAGCGGAGTCCAGATGTTAGGTTAGTACTAACTCCATTTTAGAGGTTCAGTCACTGAGCCCACTGAAGAGACTCTCCTGAATTTATGTCTTGGGTAAAAGTATGAGACACACAGATTCCGGGCCTTATCCAGATCTCACAGTTTCTTAGGGGAGAGACAGTAAAAGTCTTAGACGGAGGCAGCACAGGGACGCACGCCTGTGATCCCAGCGCCCTGGGAGGACGAGGCCAGAGTAGCACAAATTCAAGCACAGCCAGGAAATGCTGCGACTTTCAGAGAGCCCCTCTCAAATAAAATATAATAAAATAAAATATAAAGCACCAATGTATTTCAGCATAAAGCTCATGGATCTAATTCCCAGTATTGAAAATAAATTTCTTAAATTGCTAATATGTGCTATAAGTTTCTATATTTGATTGTGACATCTTGGGGCAGGTTCTGGGTGACGTGTCTTAGTACACTCCTGATGTGCAGAAACACAGGGTCAGGTCAGGTACTGACAGAAATGTTTATAAACAAGTCCAGCGCACTATAAAGTCCAGGAATCCTTCCTGTAAGTGTGTTATTATATTCAAGTTGTCTTCAGTTGCCAGAGGAATTGTATCAAGTGATAAAAACCTGAATTACACCAGAACAAGATCAGTGGGCAAACACTTTATACCTTATACTCAGAAGTCAGACAGAGAAAATTTGGCAGTGGCTTCCAAACAAGAAACATGTGTAGACCGGGTAGAAGTTATGCTAAGGGAGTTTTCAGACAGAG
Source organism: Dinomys branickii (assembly GCA_004027595.1). Taxonomy (NCBI): domain Eukaryota; kingdom Metazoa; phylum Chordata; class Mammalia; order Rodentia; family Dinomyidae; genus Dinomys; species Dinomys branickii. The sequence goes on along the minus strand of PVLD010016667.1, from coordinate 22,952 downwards.
AGAAGACTTAGTGCCTGGCCCTGACCCACCCCATCACCAGCTGGTATTGCCTAGTGACTCTCTTCTGCCTCCTAGTGGCCACTGCACACATACTGTTGGGTACCAAGGGTTTCCAAAGTCCAGGTGTAGATGCAGGATTTGCTGTTTTTGTCTGTAATTGCCTGATCTGTGGCCTGCTGGCCCCAGCATAGAGATTTGTCTTCTCTATGTGGTACCTGTATCCCTCAACACCAGGCACAAGGGACTTACTTTACCATGAAAATGTGAAAACCTTAATTTAGAGGAAGAGAGGTCACATCTCAGCATTTAATTCTGGGATTATGGGTGGTCATAAGGGTGATGCTATTGCTTCACACTGGCAGGCCCTGCACTCAGGGACTATGCAAATACCTGGGGACTGTGCATGTGGGTGGTGGTGGCTCTGTACCAAAGATAGAGACACTAGATCAGATATTCAACTTACGTATGCAGATCTACTGTTGTCTGAGCAAAACTCTATCCTGGGAATTCAGCAGGACCAAGACACAGACTTTGGTCTCAAGAGTTTCTCTTCCTGTTGGCCAGTGTGCAGTAGTCACACTGAGTTGATGGACTCCACAGGGGATCCCTACCATCTTCTATTTGTTCACGATGCCCCATGGTTTCTTAAATCTACACTCATTTCCAAGGTTCCCTCCAGTAAGTTTGACCATGTGGCCTAGAGCTGTTCTATGGATGCAGCAGTCTGTTGGGTTGGGTTCTTCTTGGGGAAATGTTGCTCTTATGAGGCAAGGAAGCAGAGCAGCTTTGTGAACCAGTTTTCCTCTTGAATATGGGTGTGGGAGCTGGAACTGAAGCAGTCATCTTGGAATCTCTAGGCAATGCAAAAGAAATATAAGCAACAAGGTGCTGGTATTTTTGATGAAGAGTGGCTCTCAGGAAAACAAGAATCATCTATTTCCAGCTCTACCTTTGTAGAAGAAAAAGAGGTTCTCACTTGTTTTTGCCTCAAGTGGCCACATATGACTTTGCAGTGAAAGAGCATTTCTGCTTGGTCAGTGGGATCATGGATAAAATCCTCAGTTACAGGAAATCACAGGAAAGAAGCTCCCCACTCCTGTTCATAGGCAGGTCATCAGTGGAAAGGTTAGACAATGGCACATTGAGATTCTGTTATCACAAGTCAGCTCCCTTCCTAATGTGGAGCCCTGAAAAAATGATGAGTCCATGGTTTCTTAGGGGTTGCAGGTACAAGGCTTGTGTAGGGATTTGATGGAGAGGCATATGATTGGTCAGCCCTAGGATAGTTACATATTTTAAGGATCTGCTTTTGTGGTGCACTGGCTGTTGTTCTATGCATGTCACAGGATATTTTAGCTTGTGTAAATCTAAGGGGAAATTATTTATGAAAACTTATGACACCGTATTACTCATGCCTTGACCCCTAAATATCAAATTTTTCAGTCAATCAATAGGACAAAGCATGGTTTTTCTTCTGACAATGGGATGACAGTATGGAACAGGAAACAGTATACATGTACATGGAGTGGGCCACATATACATGTACATTTTAATCCCCTCTGATGCATGAACTCTTCCTCTGTCACACCATAGTCCATGATGTTATTGGACCATATGGAAACCAAGTGCCCTTCCAAGGGCTGTAGTCACCCAGGGACACTGTATCTCATGTGGGTGAAATGGCAAGTGTAATGAAAGATTTGTGAAGACTGCATATTAGCTCAAAATTTAGGGGTTGGTTTTTTGATATTTCTTAGACCTCTTCAATAAAAGTAGCAAACATATGAACAAACACACATACATTTACAAAATAACACAATATCAATACAAGCATACAGAATTTCAGACAAGGTGATAAGAAATTACCAATAGCTGTTGAATCACATATTGATATATTCAAATTGGTTGCTCAGATAAACAATTATAGACATGTAAGATTAATCAAATAATTCAACATTATTTTTTCCTTTCAATAAAGCAATAGAAGTCAGTAGTACAATTGACTGTATGTATATATAATTGTATATACATTGATTGCATTGTATCCTGTTTATACGTATTTTTTCCTTCTTTCTTTTCTCTTTTCCCTCATCCCAGTTCTTTCCTTTTGAGCAGTTTCCTTTCATTTCACAATATCTATTGTACCTCCTACATTTTATTCACTCTTTTGGTTTTTACACTAGTGAGACAATATGGTATTTACACATGTGGGTCTGATTTATTTCACTTATGAGTATGGTCTCTAGTTGTGTCCATTTACCTTTAAAACCTTCAAGTTTATATTTCTTCATAGATGAGTGATATTCCATTATATAAAAACAGCACAAATTTTTTATCCTTTCCTCAGTTGATAAGCATTTGGGTTGCTTCCACAAACTAGCTATTACAAATCATGCTGCTATATACATGGGTGCATGTATGTTGCTGTGATATGATGTTTTCAGTTCTGGGAAAATATCCCGAAAGAAAATAGCTGGGTTGAATGGCACCTCTAGTCTTAGTTTACTGAGGAATCTCCAAACTGATTTTCACAGTGTTTTTTCTGTGTACTTTTTTGGAGTTCCTCGTTTCTTTAATGCTGTGACTTTCAATTCTTTGTTATGCCGTTAATATTTTCCATCTTCAGCATGAGCCGCTAGTACCCCATTCTGTTCATTTAGTGTTGTCCTGTTTCCCCCATTGTCCCAGATCCTTGAAGACATAGGTTGCTATCCGCACACTGAGGAAAGAGGCACTTGTTCTAGTCTTTACTTTCTAGCTCTGTTGGAAATGTCATTTCATAGCACGATTGCTGAGCCAACTCCAGCCGGCCTCCTGGTGTTGTATAAGCCTGGGACTCTTCAGCTGTTGCAGAACTAGGAGGTGACTAAATCTGGGACCTCTGCACCTGGGCCGGCAGCATGGGACTGTAGCCTCAGGAGCTCTTGGGTTGGAGCTGCACCAGACTGGAATCCTGTGCCTGCCTAGCTTGGCACAGCCATGGGCACATTTAATGTCCAGAGCCAGGAGGCCTTCCCATCTTCCTGTAGTATTTGAAGACTGGGTCTATTGTGCTTGGTTGGTGGTGCATCAGGCTGAAATTTCTGTCCTTCTGACAGTTACTTTCTAGTTGTATTCATTCTAACTTGTAGAGAGGCAGGCGATGCTGGCTGCTTCCAGTCAGCCATTTTGAGAAGCCTTTGTCTTTTACATTTTTATTTGAGGCTACAGTGATTGGTGTGTTTCAAAATATATTGCTCATAGAATGAACAAGCCTGTAGCAGTTAAACTTAATTTCAGAGTCACAGTGGGAGTTCTTTGGTTTTGGCAAAGGAAAGAGAACTTTCTAGAGCCTTGAAGAGACACCAGTGTCCTGGTTTCAAAAGCTCAATGAGAGGCCATGGGATGGTGGATAAAAACATAGACTCTATCATCCCCTCCCCCACCTGAGACTGCACCTGAGCACAGGAGCTGCAGCTGAGGGCAGAGCAGCTTAACAGTGGGGCAGGGGCAGGGAGGAGTGGACTGTGAACTTGGAAAGACCCAGAACATAGAACTCAGCTCCATGTCCACTGTTAGACAGTGAGGGATGGTGCCCTGACAGTGGGCAGGAGCCCCAGGCAGGTGTCTTAGGTATAGGCACACAGACCCTGGAAGATACAACCTCTCACACTGAGCTCCTCTTAGAGCACCTGGGCTTTGGTGTGGTTTCCCTACAGACTGGCAGCCCATCCAGAACAGTCCAGGATGGCACCTTGGACTAGGTTCTGCAGCTTCATTTGCCAGCTCTTGCTCTACTACACCCAGTGTCCTGTCAGGATCCTAGGGTGACAATCTAAGAATCTGACCTTCAGAACATGGGCACTGCTGCCCAGGTTAGAGGATGGACTGTCCTCTGATCTAGTCTGGGGCCTGATCGTTGGACACCTGTTGACAGCCCACAGCAGGCCTCCTTCTTGGGCTCCCCCTGAGCACCACCCGCCTCTCTTCTTGTTCCTCTTGGGTGCAGATCTAATGCCCTCTACTGATGTGGGAGACTCAGCAGGAGCTTCCCTCTTCCAGGGGATCCCAAAGTGCTGGTCCCTGACAAAGTGTAGACAGAGTCAAGTCTCAGGGCCAGCACAGGAAACAGGGCTATCATTTGTGGTGGGAAGGAGGTCAGTAGCCCTTACAACCTGGTCCTACTGCTGAAATTCACTTTTTTGTTGTTGAAAAATGGAGAGTACAAGGGAAAATGTACTCTTTTAGAGGAAATATGGAAGTCCAGAAAAATGTGATTCTCATCAGTAGGCCCCAGAATTTATATGTGATTAGAATCAGAAACTGATGGTCCCTCCACCTGACTAGGGGCAGCTGTGGTATCAGAGGCGACACTGTTGTTTCTCTCACTGAAGATCAGGAACCCCTTCCATGAAGACCACCATCACCATGTCACCATTTTGCTATCACTTTTATTTCATCACAAACCCTTTACACCTCGGGGCTGAGGATTGTCCCTCTCCAGGCAGCAGTTCTGGTGAAACTGGATCTGCTGCTTATCAACACCTGCAGTTACCTGTTCACAGCAAACACAAACATCCCCAGCTGAGTCCTGTTCTTGGATTTCTATGAAGGGACAGGAGATTCTAAGACCTGGGTCAGGGACTAAACACATAGAATCTGTTTCTAAGTAGTTAAACTCTTTCAAGGTTGTGTATGACTTAAATTTGAAAAAAAAACAACAAAGTTCTCACGGTTTGTAGAGAAATTCTCATGTCACTGCAGGTAAAGTTGAGGCCTAGAGAGACTCGGGTGCCAAGCAAACAGAGAGCAGTAGAATCAAGTTCCAGTGTTGAGCCAGAGGTCCTGAATACAGCTCCTAGGCTCTTTGGGTCACAGCAGGACCAGGACTGTGAGGACAAACTGCAAGGGCCAGGTCGAGAGCATGGGCTGTGTCCATGCAGCCTGCTGCTTTCTCCGTTATGGCCGGGCTGCCCTAGGAGGCCTGCTCAGCCTGCAAGTGTGTTGCTTTGGGGCTGTGCCCAGGTTGGAGCTGAAGCACTTGAGAAGAGTCGGGAGGCTGCTGTTCTGTGCAGGGCCGGGCTAGCCTGGCTCCTGCCACTTCTCTCTGCACTGCTGCGTGCTCTCCTCCTTCCTGAGCAGTGGGTGTTTGATGACACATGGCCATCTCTCCTGAGTACTGAAGTCTTAGAAGAGCCCCAGTCATGCAGGTTTAGAAGACTGGTGTTCATTCCCAGAGATCCCAATCAGCAGCAACCCCAGTGCTGGGCTCAGGGTCAGGGCAGGACAGTGAGCCTGGGGATAGTACCTGGGAAGGACACCTGTGCGGACTGTGAGGAAGGGTACAGGGGAGAGGCACAGGCTGTCATGGCGATGCCCCAGAGCGCTGCCTCCAATACCCACAGCCTGGCAGGGCTCCTGTCCTCTATCATTATACTGGCAAGTGTGAGGCTCTGCAGTTCGTGATCAGTACTTTAACTTGTTGCAGCTCTAGATGGCTTTAGAGGGGCCCAGAGACCAGTGTAGAGGAAAAGAGGGAGGCTGTGGTGGGTCTCTTAGGTGTCTTTTCCAGCACCAAAGGTCTGTCTGCTCACATGCACCAGGAGTCTTCCTTTCTCCTCCTGCAGCCTTTAAGCTAGTTATTAAGGAGTGAATGTTGGAGCCCATGTTCTGGGAGGCCTACTTGGACCCTAGACCCACTCTACCCTGCAGAGAACAGGACTTCATTGTGATCATAAAACTAAGAGGATGATCCACTTTTCATGTGAAGAACAATGCACACATTCAGCACAAATATCAGCTTTGTCCTCTTTACTGCCTTCATTTAAAGTCTGTCAGTCAGTTCTTGTGAAATTTAGATGCTTTAACAGGTGTGCAGTTAAAAGAATGGAGAAAACTCACGCATCAAATTGGTATGTATTTCAATTTTCGTTTTGTGCATTCATTGTAAACTTCTGGCAAGTAATGAGGAGGAACCAACCAACACTAACTGGGAAACAAAAGACTTAGCATGTGGGAGGTTTGAGCAGATGGAGTCAAGTGTGGCAGGCGGAGGCCCCCAAGAGGTTCTTAGCTGAGGCTGGGGTACAGCTGAAGCCTGTTAGGAATTCCTGTGGGGTTGCTTGTGGGACTGCTGAGCAAGGCCCTAGAGAACTCAGGTCGATCTCCTGTCACCTGCTTTGCTGTGGAGGAGGTTGATTACTCAAGAGATTTTTAATATGGTGCCCCTAAGGCTGCCCTGCTGCTGGGTATGGATGGAAGCTTCTGGCCATGTCTGACCTTCTCTGTAGGAAATGACATGGAACGGGGAAAAGGCCTGCATATGCGGATGGCAGGCCTTGGGGCAGGGGCAGAGGGAGTGGACATCACAGAGGTGAAGGAGGCTGTGAGGGCTACGGGAGAGAAGGGGACCTTGTCGATGAACGGAGGAGCCTAGGATGCTGCTGGAATAGGGAGAGGATGCCAGGCTGACCTCCTTGTTGACCTTGGCCCAGCCCAGGATGGCTTGGACCTGGGGGAAAAATTATCCTCACCTGAATCCCAAGTAAGCAGTCATTTCTGGGGACTCTCACAGGGTCATGTGAATATGGGGGAACTGGCTGTTCTGTGACAGCTGGAGCAGCAGCTCTTGGACACAGTGGAGATCATGTCTGTTTCCCCCTGTAAATCTCCTCTCTCTCTCTCTGTCTCTCTCTCTCTCTCACACACACACACACACACACACACACACACACCTCTCCCTCTCCTGTGCTCTCTGTCATCTGTCAGTGAATATTTTTGTGCTGAGGACGGAATCCACTTGTGTCACCTTCACTATTAGATCAAACCCACCAACGCCCTGGAGCGTACGGGTGTCAACAGGAAATGTCACACGTTTTGCTTCCAAGCTTAACTTTATGAGCAGTTACTCTCCACACAAGTACTTCCTTGCATTGCACACATAGTTTACACTCGTGGAGATAATTTGGATATCAAATAAATCAGTGCTTCAAAACGTTCTCCTTGTACCCTCGGACCCCATGTTATTATATCACAGCTGTGCCTGAAATCTACTGCTTTGCAAAACCTGTGTTAACCCACTCAAGTGCCAGTACTCAAAAACATAATATTTTGCAAAGATCTCCCTATTATGATACTCTGAGATGATGTCAGTTGAGGGTATTCTTAGTACCTGTAGAGAACGTGCTGGGCTGACAGTTTCTGGGCCTAGGGAACTGGCATTTAAACATGTTCAAAATGTCCAGTCCCATTAACAATGGAATCAGCTGCACCTGGGGAGGTCCAGATACCTGTCCTGACCCCATATCTCAAGAATGTGATGTCCCAGTAGGACAGGCTAGAAACTTCGTCTCTATGTGGCAGCCTCTGCTCTGTCTCTGTGACCAGGGCAGGGAGGGGCCACGGGAGCCAGGATGGTGGGGAGTTTTGTCTCGCTTCCCCATTTGCCTGTGTCACTGTGAGCTTTACTGCTACTATCCCACACTGCACAGTAATAGTCAGCCTCATCTTCAGCCTGGACACCAGAGATGGTCAGTGTGGCCGTGTTCCCGGAGTTGGCGCCAGAGAATCGGTCAGGAATCCCGGAGGGCCTGCTGTTATCATCATAGATGACCAGCACGGGGGCCCGGCCTGCCTTCTGCTGGTACCAGTGCACAGCTTTATTTCCAATGTTGTTTCCCCCACAGGTCAGCCTGGCTGTCTGTCCTGGAGTCACTGACACTGACGATGGCTGCGTCAGCACATAGGAGGCCAATGTGCCTGCAGGGAGAGAGAAGCACATGAGGGACTAACGGTGAGAGCTCCTTCCCTCAGACACTCACCCCTGGTGCAGCTGGGATGAGCCTGGGGCTCGGGCAAGTGTGAGGGTGCTGGGGTAGCACCTGTGCAGTGAGCAAGGAGGCCAATGAAGAGCGTGGTCTAGGCCATGGCAGAGGTGCCCGAATGCTGCTTCCTGAGGCCAAGGCTGAGTGGCTGCCTCCCAGGCCTCTCTTATCCCCTTGCTGGGGAGAGGTGCCCATTATGCAAATCAGCTCTGTTTGGGTCCGGTGCTTTGAGAGATTTCCAGAGCAGGGCTCATGTTGAAGTACATGGAGAGAGTAGGGGGGCACCCTGCAGACCACCCTCAGCCTGGGGGTTGCTCCTTTACATATTAGTGCATATGTAGGTCTCAGACATCCACCCTGTACTGTGTCCTGGCATTGCAGCTCAGCCTTCTGGCCATGCAGAGGTCAAAAATGGAGGTGGTGTTTCCCAAACTGCCTGAAGGCCTGCCTGTGTGTGATCCTGTCCTGGTCCTAGCTAACGGGTGAACTTGAGACACACATCCATCTTTGACCAAGTCCAGGACTTTCCTGTTTAATCCTGGCCAGGAAGCAGGTGGGTTTGGTCTGAGTCAGTTGGGGAATCCTATGCATCCATGCTTTCTGGAGGAGTCCAGATGACAGGAGAGTCCCAGCTTCATTGTAGAAGTTCAGTCACTGAGCCCACTGCAGAGACTCTCCTGAACCTACCTCATGGGTGACAGCAAGAAGCAGACAGGTTCCGGGCCTTCTCCAGGTCTCACAGCTTCTTAGGGGAGAGACAGTAAAAGTCTTAAATGGAGGCAGCACAAGAACTCATGCCTGTGACCCCAAGGTCCTAGGAGGATGAGGCCAGAGTAGCACAAGTTCAAGCACAGCCAGGCAATGTTGCAACTTACAGAGACCCTCTCTCACATAGAATAAAATAAAGTAAAATATAAAAAAAAACAGTGTATTCCCGTGTGAAGCTCGTGGATTCAATTCACAGTACGGAAAATACATTTCTTAAATTGCTTATATGTTCTCTAAGTTCCTGTGTTTGATTGTGAGCTGTTGGAGTAGGTCCTGGGTGTTGTGTCTTAGTATACCCCTGATGTGCAGAAACATTGTTTCAGTTCGAGTGCTAATAGAAATGTTTGTAATCAAGTCCCAGAGCAATATAAACTCCAGGAACCCATCATGCAACTGTGTATTATATTTAAGTTGTCTTCAGTTGCCAGAGGAATTGTATCCAATGATAAAAACCTGATTTAAACAAGAATGTGATTGTGGAGAAGGGCATTCTTTAGTTAATCTTTCAATGTATTGCCTTAGGTATAACCGGACCTAGGTTGTTGTGCTCTGGAGGAAGTCTAACAAAAGCTTTGTAAGCCCTGGTGCCAACACTAAATGTTTTGCTGTGTTATGTGGAAAAGGAATGGTGGCAGGATAGCTATCTGGTCAGGTCTCAGGCCTATGGTAATTGAGTTGTATTGTTCTTGCTAAAACGGTTAATATCCACCCGGTGGCCCAGGTGCCTCTTTTGTTTTATCTCAATCAAAGGTTATGGAAAAGGTGATTGGGGCGACAGTCAGGAGAACTGTAACCCCCTGATCCCAGGACATTGTCTCTCTTGTATTTCTTTCTCTTCTTACTTTTTATTCATCCTCGGGTACCAGTTTTTGGGACCTGTTCACCCTGGACAGAAATGGATATTAGACTAACATCTGGCACACCAAACAGAGACCTGAGAACGAAAGGACTTAAACGAAAAGAGTCTAGTAAAGAGACTAGTAAAAAGGATTTAAATGAAAAGAGTCTTCGAGACTACAAAAGAGGATTTAATTCAGTGCTCAGCAGACCGGAGGAGTCGACAGGTGGGTAAGCCTGGTCTCCAGGATTGTTTCATCAGGGTTACTATGGGAAATTTTCTGTCTTAAAAGGAATCTGAATCAGAACAAGAGATCTTGCAGGGTAAGAGAAGACAAAAAGGAAAAAATAAAAATAAATAAATTAATTTAAAAATATATTAAGTTGCTAGCAATTAAAAAGGAAACAAACAGTTTAAAAACCAATGTTCACAGATATATACATGTATAAAAATGTTTGCTGGTTTCATGGTTTCTGTATTTACTCTTATTCTCTGGGTTGTGGATAGATGGAGTTTTAAAACTACAAAGGTTTCAGCTGGGAACTGTACCTTAAAGCTAAGTCCCCAGCCCAAGCGGGACAAGGGTGGCGGCACAGCCAGGGCTAGAGGCGCAAAGTGGGCTCAGGGAGCGGCCCGGGCGCTGGTTCTAGGCAGACCCAGCTGGGACTTACCAGCCGCCTGTGTGTCTGAGCGGCCTGTCCCGATACAGCCACTGGTGCACACTGCCGGCTACCAACATGTGTGCCAGGAACCCAATGGACAGGACATGACTGTAGTGCGCCCTAGCTCTCCCTGCCGCCAGTGTCACCAGCCCAGGCAAGGCTGTGCCCGAGTTTGGCACCGGAAATTCATCCGGTTCAAATCAGTGCCTATGCTCAGAATTCGAAAAAAAAACCAAAAACAAAAACTGGACGTCTAGGGGCCAGAGTAAGAGCCCATTCTGGGTATTAAGACTATGGACTATTGCCTCAGGGTACAGTGAAACTCCTGCTAGGCCACAGCGGTCTTATTTTAAAAGGTCTTTAGGTTTTGCCTAGTGTTACTGATGCTGATTATACAGACAAAATCAAGGTTATGGTTCAATCTACTCAAAACACTGTGGTGCTTATTAGGTTCAGAGATAAAATTGATTACTTAAAGAAAAAACATTTTTAAAGGCTCTCCTAGACACAAGTGCAGATGGCCTGCAGGTGTGGCAGCTGCAAGTCCATAGGGTGTGATTGGTATACCCTGATATAGTGGAGATACTAAATTGCTGACCTGGAGAGATGCAGAAATGCCATTCTCTTTGGAATAGTTTCACAAGGAATAAAGCCTCACAGAGTATAGAGCAAAATTTTTAAAAAATAATAAGGCTTTTACATTTTCTCCTTAAGGTGATAAATTTAAAATGTTGTTTCTACCACCAAGATAAAAGTATGTCTTTAGTTTAAAACAAATCATATTTTCCAGAATTTACTATAAGGAAGATATTTTTAAAAGATTATTTAAAAGGAAAAAACCCGTAACTTTCATAAATAAAATTTTGTCACTTGTCTCAAAAAGCGTATATTTTCAATGATCGATTTGATCTTTTAGAGTTATAGTAATGTTTCTTCATTTTAGATTCATACAGCTAATAAAATTGTCTTATTTTAATTACAATTTTCTTCTTGACATCATATATAGGATTTGCTATGGATTTAAGTCTGATGCTCTAGTGATTCCTATGATATTAATTGCTTGTTTTATAGTTAAAAATTAAATAGGTATAAAAAAGCTTTGGTATTTTACAAATAGATATGAAAATTTAAAATACAATCTAGAAGCTATACAGTTTAAACAGTCATTTAATTTTGGCATTCCATTTAAATAATGACAAGTCTAATGTTGGCCTCTAAAAAATACAAGTTATGATAACCTTTTCATATTTGAGTCACCTGTTCCAACAGACAATTTACCCAAACTGTTTAGATCAATCTTAAGTGATTTTTTGGACTATTTGATAATACTAATTGGCTCCATACAGATTTTGGACTAACTTCTTTGTTGTTATTGTCATTATGATTCAGACAAGTTATTTAAAATTACTTCTGCTTTCACAGATGAGTCTTCTTAGGTTAAGGGAGATTATATTATAGCTTCCTCTTTGAAAATATTGGATAAAGTTTTCTCACTTTATGATTGAAAATCAAATTACAAAAACATTAAGGGAAATCAGTCCCTTTGGCTTCACTTATTGATATATGCTAATTACATTTTTAAAATTTTACAAAAGATGGAAAAATAACAGTAGAAAGACATTTCCATCAGATTAAAAAAAAAGGATTAAAAAGTGTCCTTTGAAAAATTCTGCATACTGGACAATGGAAGGAATTCCCTAGTCTTGCCCAAATTTCTATATTATATATGGTTAATAATTAATTTATATAAAAACAGCTACCTTGTAAAGATAATGAGATAATGAACTTGGTCAATTGTTCTGCCAACTACAAATTCATATTTATAATAGAGATTTGCATATCTTCATAACTCATAGTTGTTCTTATTCCTACCTTCCTGGTGACATGGTTAATTATAATAATGGAGTTGATCAACTTGTTGCTAGTTCTTCACCAGAATATTTAGCCGTTGAATTTCATACTTGTATATATACCAAAGGTTTATGTCAAAAATGTCATCAACTTTCCATTCAATAGTCTCATAAAATCATTTTATCTTGTCCTATTTGTGGTCTACTTAATAATACTTAATAATTAATAATAGTTAATAATACTTAAGTATTATTACTTAATACTTAAGTATTAATACTTATTATATAATTAATAACACTTAATACTTAATAATACTATTTTTCAGCCTGGAACAATGCCTAGAGGCTTATAAAGTAATGAGTTGTAGCAAAATGGATGTAACACATATTCCTGCTTTTGGGAAAGTTGGATTTGTACATGTTATTAGTACATATTCTGGCTTTCTATGGGCCTATGAGCAATCAGGAAAAAAAATTTATATATGCTAAAAATCATTTGTTAGAGTGTTTTGCTATTATAGGTAAACCTAAAATAATTAAAACTGACAGTGGACCTGCCATTCTTTCCAACAAGTCTGTGCCTTGTGGGATATTAATCATTATACCGGCATTCCCTACAATCTTCAAGAATAAGGTATGATTAAAAAAGACACATGCTACTCTTAAATTTATGTTAGCTAAACAAGAAGGGGGAAATAGGAATAGAAGTTTACCACACTAATTACTGTATAAAGCCCTATTCAATTCAAATTTTTTGGATATTAATAAAGATTTACCCACTACAGCAACAGAAAAGTTTTAGGCCAATTTAATTAAGGGGCAACCAGAACCTTTAGGACAACTTATCTTTTGGAAAAATATTCTCACTGGAATATGGGAAAGAGGTGTTGTTCAAACTTGGGGTGGGGATTTGCTTGTGTCATTACAGACTCAGGAGAAAAAATATGGTTACCTGCTAGGAGAAGTAAACCTCGACATGAGTCACAAAAGAGTCAGATTCGATCTGAATCCTCCAGTGGAAGAGATGAGAGTGATGTCACTACAACACCATCCCCAGACACCGACCAGAAACACTCAGAAAGCACAACCCCCAACCTGGGGACAACTTAAGAAATTAACCCATGATGCTGAGGAGCTACTGGGCTCCTCTGGATAAGAGTCTACAGCTGGTAATATGTTTCTAGCCATGATGGCTGTAATATACTTAATATGGAAACAGTACTCAACTCTGTTTTTCAATTAATTCTACTCATTACACACAAGCATGTGTTCATCTTCCTTATAATATCATGATCAGTGAAGCAAAATGGTATGCTTCTGAACTCTTGCTCAGACTTACTGATTGTAGTTTTTGTACCTGTTTAAATTAATTTTATACCATTTAATTGTTCTAAAAATAGTATATATATATATTCTTAAGCATAGAACAGGAATCTGGATACCCGTCAATTTAGAAACACGATGGCACCAAACCCTAGCTATATACTTGTTACAAAGTTTTATAGATAAGTTTATAATATATAGCAAGAGATTTGTATGAGTTCTGTTTACAAATGTATCCTTCCAAAAATTTTCTGAGAGATCTCTGCCTATTGACAACAAAATATGACTAGTCTATTTAAATTATATATTTCTAAAATTATAAGAGTTACTGTAATTCAATTTGGTCAAAAATATATTTGAGTGCACTCTGATGTTGTAAAGATGTTTGTTCTGTGTACTTGTTTATGTGTTTGTCATTCAGTGAACAGCTGTTCCTCTTTATTTTGAGCTCAACAATTTTTCTTTTATTAATTTTTCTTATACATTGGGGTTATAGATTTTAAAGCATGCTTTTACCTGAGTTACCAGCTGGTTTAAATGATATCAAAATTAAGATATTTAACTACAGTCCTTAGGATGAGGAAGTATTATTGGGTCAGACTCCTGTTGGTGAATAGAGGAATGGCCAACCTCTTTTCATCAATAAGGAGCCCCCAGTGATCTTCATAGTCTCTTGGGAGACACTACAATAATTGGGTCATTTAGTCAGAATATAGTTTTTCAAATAAAAATTTATAGTAAGGTTTTCTGATTAAAAGATGTTATCTGATACTAAACTAAATTGAGAAAATAACAGTTTGTTGCTAAGTTCATGATGTATAAAATCTAATCTTGTACAGTATTCTAAAATGTAAATCTGGAATTGTTAGACATCTGTCTTTCTCTTATACTTCAGGTATTTATAATAAGAGGTTCATGTCAGACCAACATAAAGTTATTTAATTGGTACTTTTTTGACAAGAACTGATGTGATGTATGTGCTATATATATGCTAATACATTTAGGCATACTTAGATATTAAATAGCCCAGACTATATTATAAATTTCTTCTATGTCAACAAATTAGATAAATGCTTCTTATTTATTATATAGGGTTGATTGACTAAAATGACTAATCTACCCCAATATTTATGTGATTTAAATATGTTTAAAAATGTGTTCAAATGTTCAATGTTATGCATTTAAACATATTTCATAAATGTCATCATACCTGTTATGTACAATACTATGTATGGCTCTTTGGTTTCAAATTTTCTTTGTGAAATTATATATCTGTTGTCTATTAACATTCTATAGGGACAGGGATTCAACTACTAAAATATTCATGATTGTCATGTAGCAATGTTATGTATGGTTTTAATTTCTAAATTTCTGTGTAAAAATATGTGACTATTGTCTGTTATCATTCTAGAAGGATTTAAATATTAGTATATCCATGGTTGTTAAAAAATAATAGCTCCATTTGTATGTTCTAAAGTGTTTGCTGTTCAGATCAGATTGTAATAGTGAGCTTACTGCCTCCCTCCCAATGTTATGTCATCAATCTTCTCTGCTGGGTATTTAACTACTGAGACTTGGAGACCAGAAATTAGATAATTTGAGCTAGAGAACAGCCAATATTTTGGTTATGCCATCTGAGGTCGGTATGGACTCAGGATGAAAGAGTGATGTTCTACAACTCGGCTGAGCCCCTGATTTTCTGATCAAGATTAGGGGACCACAGAGGAAAGTAATTCTATGATGCATAGTGTGCCTAAGGAGAGTCACCAGGAGGGAAAAGATCTCTCAGGCTTTCACAGAAAGCCCCTTGGTCTAGCAAAGGCTGTGAGTCATCCAGATGGCTGACACTGACAGAAGATCAAGACATGCTGCACTTGGTTCCAAGAAGACTCCTGAGGGGACCTAACTGATCCTGATAGGTAGTAAAATGTAAAATTTTTATTTATACAAGTTTCACTTTAACTTGGTCTTAGACATCCAGCAGAAAAGTGTAATTACTAGATGTGGACTGATGATTGAACACTGTTACGGACTTTGGACTGTTTTCATATTCTTCCAAATTTCTAATATCATTTTACATGATATTATAATTATACCTTGCCTGATCCTCTTGAAGTTCATCCAGTAAATGCCAAGAAACAGAAAAGAAAGATTGCAGCCTTCTCACCTATGCTTCAAAAGGATTGCAATAAAACAAAAAGGGGGAAATGTGGAGAAGGGCATTCTTTAGTTAATCTTTCAGTGTATTGCCTTAGGTATAACCAGACCTAGGTTGTTGTGTTCTGGAGGAAGTCTGACAAAAGCTTTGTAAGCCCTGGTGCCAACACTAAATGTTTTGCTGTGTTATGTGGAAAAGGAATGGTGGCAGGATAGCTATCTGGTCAGGTCTCAGGCCTATGGTAATTGAGTTGTATTGTTCTTGCTAAAACGGTTAATATCAACCCCGGTGGCCCAGGTGCCTCTGCTGTTTTATCTCAATAAAAGGTTATGGAAAAGGTGATTCGGGGCAATAGTCAGGAGACCTGTAAGCCCCTTGATCTCAGGACATTGTCTGTCATGTATTTTTCTTCTTACTTTTTTATTCATCCACGGGTACCTTGTTTTTGAGACCTGTTCACCCTGGACAGAAACGGATATTAGACCAACATTCCCTCTTTAGTGCCTTCCTTTTAAATGTGTCAGTCAGTTCTTGTGAAATTCAGATGTTTAACATGTGTGCAGTAGACAGAATGGAGAAAACTCATACATCAATGTTCAAATTGGTATGTGTTCCAATTTTCATTTTGCACATTCATTGAAAATTACTGGTTAGATTGGACTGTTTGCCTGTTTTGTTTCTTGTCTTTGGATTTTTGGTTTTTGTGTTTTTTCTGTTGTTGAGAGGATTAACTGTCTGACTAAATTTGCATGTCTGTATATGGGTTCATACATTTACAATTCGAAGATATCAATGGATAAAGCAATAACCACTGTTGAGACCATATCACCTTGTCTATAGATTAGTTGTGATTGTACTAT
>PVLD010016666.1:0-44213 GCA_004027595.1 Dinomys branickii | reverse complement strand
AATTTGCATGTCTGTATATGGGTCCATACATCTACAATTCGAAGATATCAATGGATAAAGCAACAACTACTGTTGAGACCATATCACCTTGTCTATAGATTAGTTGTGATTGTACTATTTTCTATGATAATGGGTGTCTGTTTGTCAATATGTTTTTGTACTTTTATGTTTCTAAAATAAAAAAAAAAAAAAAAAGATATTTTCAAAGGATGAGGCAGAAACATTGCATAATTACCTAGAAACATGGTAGATCGTTAGTAAATTTCGTTCCTTGCCAAAGCAATTTGTATCCCTTTTCATTTTCTTCCTTTGGTCCAAAGGCCACAATACCCAGAAAGGAAACAGTTTCTCTAATTGCAGATGCCAGTGCCTGCCCAGTTGCTGTTTTATCTGTGTTGTTTTCAAAAAGGAGAAACGCAGCCTGCCGTTTAGAGAACTGATTGCTCCTCTGAAGTTGGTTGGCAGGTTAGTTTACACATTAACATTTTGTGGATGCATATTTATGGTCTGGAATCCCAAGCACTCACTTTATAATGGAACCTGTGAGAGAAAGATGACAAAGCAGCACAGCCCAGCACATCATCCCCATGGCAACTGCATCACCATGAAAAGTTACTGCTGATATGAAGGCAAGACACCTTTCTCCAGGATGCAAAACATTGCCTGCAGAATCTGCAAACTGGGACTGGCTCAGATAGGCTGTTTCTCTCTCCGTCTCTCTTTCTTGTTCTCAGCAGCCTTTTTTCTTTTTTTTTATCTCTCTACATTTTTACTATCTTCTTTCCTCTCTTTTATGTAGCCATGAATAGCCAAGGAAAATCAACATCTCTTTTTTCCTCCCGAAGATTTTTTCTTCAACCTGAATCTAATGACGACAAACACAGTTTAGAGGATGTAACTATCAGATAGGGAGGCGGCCACCTCAGAACTACTAAAAACTAAATCTTTGGGCTTTTTGTTTCTTCCATAGCCCTCTGTTCCTCCAACTAATACATTCTGATTAAGCACACACAAGAGAGTTTGCCCAATGATTATGCTTTGTCACTTTTTCCAAGTGAATCATTGTGAGTCCTAAAAGGAGAAAAGCTTCTACTGAAGTTGATGGAAAAGTATCTGACTGTGGTCAATGCCTTATATCCAGTGTTAGTGAAGGACACTGATTATTTTGAACCAAGGTATTTCTTTCACTAATACCAAACAAACCTCTTCTTGCCCCTTTGACAATATTGCAAATTATTTCTATGTGTTAACATTTTCAGCTCCTGTAAAAATAAGCCTGAGATATTTTACTTTATGTAATTGTTCAATTAAATCCCGCAGGGCTAATTATTCTTCTAAGCATTTAGTTATTTCCCTCTTCCTGATATGTAAGCATTCAAAGTGTCCCCTAATATCAGATGATGTTTTAAATCTATTACATGAGAGAAAATAAATGTAACTGAATGTGCAACTGCAAATATAATATATATGCACATTTCCAATCATATATATATATATAATATATTCAATATGTCATTATTTATTGATAATGAGCACCAAAGGCCTTCTCTCTTTTGTTTGCTAAATGCATACTGACATTCAAATAACATAATGACCAACACTGCCAAGCACTAAATATCAGGCCAGAAATTCCAAATTAGTAGAATGTTTGCTTTTGTATCCTAAATTTATTATGGAGCTTGCTAATCAGTTTATGGCCCTCTCTCAGTAAGCATAACCATAACTTCAAAATTCTTCTTAATTCAGCTTTCTAAGCAACCAGTATCAATTGATTGGGACTGCCCCAAAACATAAAGCCCATGTCCTATTCTCGAACAATATGACATGAACGTCAAAAAGGCAGTCTAGTACTAGACTAATATACTTGCCAAAAGTAGATATCAATCAAATTCAGCCACATGAAGTAAACAAGGATATTTTGCTAGACACAAAATCAAGGGGGTCATGGAACACAATGACAAACAAAGGTGGCTCTCACAGTTCTTTAAAGGCAGGGCACATGAATTATTTATCTTCAGATTTCCAGACTTCCTCTCCAAGAACATGAAATAGGTGGCCTTAATCAATGCTTGTTCAACTGAATTAAAATTCCAAAAACACAGATAAGGAGAACATGATGTGTGGGATAGATAGTCCTTCCAGAGAATAGGTAAATGCTAAGATAGATTTTAATCACATGTCTATTGATTAAAGCCATTCACTCAGTTACTACCCCTATTTGTTCCTTGGGTACCAAGTCTCTCTTTGACATAAGAATGAACATGTGACCAATTCAGACTAATATTGAAATTAAGCCATGGACCCTAAAAATGCCTGATGGATAAGTATAAAATTTAACCAAGATCAGAGGCTACACTTGGATTTTACTATCTGGATTATATTTTTAAAAGCTCCATTCTCCTCTGGTCACTGAACTGTAAAGAGAGTGAATCTGAACTTTCTAGTGAACACATCCCGTAATGTAGTAGACTGACAACTGGTGGTCAACTTATAACCCTCAGCTGGACTGAGTAAGCGTGGCATTGGATATGGGACACCCACCTGAGGACTGTTGCCAGCAGCATAAGAGGCAGAACTGGAGATGGAGAAGTTAGGCTGTTGGGAGTGGAAAAATTCTGTGAGAGCTGGTAGAAGCTATAAGGAGCTGTTGGTTCTGTTGGAGGAGCTTGTCCTGCTGGCTTTCCTGATGAACTTGGCTGTTTCATCCTGTGAGGAGCTCAGGACCTTGTTAGCACTGAAAATAGCTTTGGTTCACTTTGGGGGAACTCTGGTCCTCACTTGCACGTTGCTTCCTGGCTC
Source organism: Dinomys branickii (assembly GCA_004027595.1). NCBI lineage: Eukaryota > Metazoa > Chordata > Mammalia > Rodentia > Dinomyidae > Dinomys > Dinomys branickii. The sequence continues at coordinate 41,414 of PVLD010016666.1, read as the reverse complement.
AGGAGGGGAAGATGGTATGCTCCTGGTCTCCTGGAAAAGCTTGCTGCACTGGCTTCCCTTATGGAAACTCAGCCATCTTGATCATCAGAGGAGCTCAGGACCTCACTGTTGCTGAGGATGCTGTGGTACCTTTGGGAGGAGTTCTGGTTGTTCTGAGAGTCGCTTCCTGGCTCCAGCGCATATCCCTTAGCCTGTTAGCACAGATTCTTTATCCTGCTGGCACAGACTTTCCAGATTCCACCACTGACCTTTGGGCATGCCCCACACAGATCCATGAAACAGGCCTGCATGAGATATTGTTATGAGCTCTAGGCCTCAGCTGGACTCATGCAGGACATTTCCATGGGATCCAGGCCCTCAGCTGGATTCCTTGGTCTTAGTGTGTGGACAGATTTCCTGTACTCACTTGTATATCATTCCTTGGGTGATTATTATAAAAAATCTTATAAAATATGTGTCCTGTATTATATTGTGTTTCCCTTGCAAAAATATTCCCCAAAGCCAACACACTTGGTAAGTAGAAAAAAAACCTAGTATGAAAAAGTCAAACTAGTAAGCAGAAAAAAAAAATAGTTGAAGGACAAAAGGTACTTTGAGAGCTTTATGAATTTGGTTTTTATTTTTCTGGGCCCCGAAACATGCTTCTTTTCATGTTTAAAACTGGATGCCGTCACCATTTTGCATAAGCGAGTTCAAGTTAGAGCTCTATTCCTTGAATACAGAAGAGTTCCAATTAATACAGTCAAAGTTCTAGCTGTTTATCGAGGGGTGTACTGTAAATGTGTGAAGTAGTCTAGGGGCTTAAGCACAACTGAAAATAGAAACTCTTGACCTAACCCTGTCCTAAGAACTGGACAATGATGTCAGAGCAGGACTCAGAGTAGGATTTATTGATAATTTCCTGCTTAACTATTGACCTCATTATTTTGTTCACTCAAGGGCCCAGTCAAGTCTGGTAGGGGAAGAAGATTTGATTTCCAGAAATCTCTGCCTGCAGCTACAGTCTCCTTTGCTAAAGTGAGGGCACTGCTTATGAAAGAACATTTGAAGCATATGAAAATATCTTGATGAAGTTGAGGATTTTCAACCTTCAAAATCTATGAGTCTCCTTTGGCAGCAGACATAGACCTTTGATTCTATCCAAGGAGCTCTGCCCTCCTTGACATAAACCATTCATAATGAGTTTTCCCCACAAAACACTTTGGAGTCTCGTCAGAAATACCACTCCTAGGATGCTTACTTTTGGTTTAAGACACAGAGGTACACCCAAGCCCCAGTAGGAGTCAAAGGATGAGATAGAGTTACTTTTACATCACAAAGAACTGTACACCCTTATTTTTCTTGTTCACATAGAAATCTAGGGGGTGTTTGAAATAATGGAATAATTCAGGATATGGGATTGTGAGGGAAGATATAAAGTTGAATAAGGCTGCATTTAGCACCACGGGCACACAAGGCATTTAAGTGTTTTAACTGAGGGATGAGAAACAACTAAGGATGGCATAGACTAAGACTAACCTCACTGGCATAGACTCTTACTTCCTATATAGATTTGGCCTTTCTGCACTTAATGCTTCTACCAAAACTACCTCCAGGGACTTGTGGCATGGGTTGGGCTGTTGTGGTTTTCCACTGACCTTAACCACAGGCCATGGTAACACTAAGAAGAGCCCTAAGGTATTTCCTGTCCTCTAAATATATCCTCCCTTCCATTGTAGAGTAATAATCCAACTTTCCCTTGGTGGGCTGGAACAATTACTCTTGTCAAGGCCATAGCTCCCTTTTCAGCTTATTTATTCAGGGCACAAGGAGCCCAAGATGATGAAGGGGAAGTCTTAGCTTCCCAGTTCAATGTAATGATTATTGTGCTTTTTGGTAAAAGCTTCTCCTGGCTAGGATGTTTGACTACAATAAGGAACCCAGTACTGTACTGGTCTGCACCAAAGCCACAGTGTTAAAGCTGTCTTCACCTTTTATGAAGGAAATCCAGGGACTTAGCATAATTTGAATGTTAGAGTAGAAATAATGTGTAAGATTACTTTCCCATCCTGAGGAGGCATAGAGGGCAAAAAATTCCTATGACTGAGAAATAAATTTACAAGAAATCTGTCAAAAGTTTTGTGTCAGCTCCTCTCCTTAGATCGTAAATTACAGTGGGAATTACTACTTGGCCTGAGATCCCTAGATTCAATGGAGATAGTAGGATTGTGTGCTGCGAGGGGCCAAGAAGAAGGGAATGTGATTACCATAGAAATCTATAATGTTGACCAGCTACTTATGAGATTTAGGGAAAATAGACAGATATTACATCCCTAGCATAGTGGAGAAATGAAATCCCTCCATGGATGGGATTTACAGTGTTTTTTTTTTTTTTTTCCCAGAAGGGAAATAGCAAGATATATGAGTTTATGTCAATTAGCTAGCTAATAATTTGGGTGAATGATCAATAACATGGAGAGAATAAAATTAGAAAACTAATGCCAAGGACCTCAGTGGAAGATATATGTGGATAGACCTCTCCAAGTTGGCATAGATTCCAAGTATAAAAATATTTATGTTCCGTAAGAATGCTCAAAGATGAGGAGTTTAGTAAACAAGTGGATTAAATGACCCATTCTATGGATACCACTTATTTTCCCTCAGAAACTCCTGGCATTGTTCAATGAATGTATAAGAAAAACGGTCACAGCTAAAGACATGGAGGTTATGAATGAGCTCAGAAACACAGATGTGTTAGTAACAGTCAGCTTCAGAATTTAAGTTACAAGATATGAAAGGAAAATCAGGAGACTGAATAGCATCCAACAGCTTTGCATCTTCTTCTGGGAAAGTGGTCCGCATGCTCTTGCTGTTTGCAGGAGATTGGTATCACCTAAGGCAGCAACTTGACTTTATCTGTTGTCTTTATTTGAGGACCAAGTGTAAATTAGAAAGGTGTGTGTAAGTGTCAAGTTGATGAGTGAGCTTGGCTTGATCCTCAGCCAGTTGGTCAGCTATTAAGGTTTGTGTCACTATGAAGCAGTTTTTGCACATGTAGAGTCTCTACTAGGATGACTTTAAGTAAAGGAGATAATCTTGAGTAATCTTAGCTAGTCTTAATGGAAAATGGGTGGAACTGGAGAATATCATTCTGGAAAAAATAAAACAGACAGTGAAAGGCACAAACAGGTTTTCTGTCATAGATGGAAACATGACAGAACAAAAGAAACAACAATAACAAAAGATGATTTGAGAGATAAATACAGAGCATAAAAATGTTCTGGGAGGAGAGGGGCTAAGAGTAGTAGATGAAGGATTGATGGACATAGTTAATGTAGATATGTTCATGTATGGAAATATTATAATTAATCACATTAATTTATATAATTAACATGTGCTGATAATTATAATAATCTATATAACAAAACATTTAAATGCCTTTATGTAGTTATGTAGTCATTTTAAATATGGAAAACTACATAGAATCTAATTTTCCACTCATTAAATAAGTATATCACTTAAGGTTCAATACAGGAACCTATTTAATATTTTAAAATACATATATTTGGTTGATTTCCTAAGCAGGTTTACAGAGGCTGCCTGCAGAGTCAGAAGTGGTAAAATGGTTGTATGCTGACAGTGGGAGGATTCAGTTGAAAGTCAAAGATTCGAAGTTCACTGCAGACTCCGGAGTCTATGGGAAAGTGAACGGGGCTGGGTTAGAAGACTGAAGATTCTGTTCTAGAAGCTGGCAGGAACTGAAAACAAATGTTCAAAGAGAAGGCAAAGGCCAGAGCTCCTCTTTAGAAGAAAAGGGAGACTTTGTTCTTTCCCTTTCTGTTCCTTCTAAGTTACAAGCCTATTGCTTGGTGCTACCCATATTTGCGGTGAGGCTTTCCTCCTCATTGCAGCCTACACGTCAGTCATCCCCAGGCACACACAGAGCTTTACTAATCTGCTAGTGGACATGTCTCACTTAATGAGCACAACTCACCCTTTGTCATCTTGACAACCAGATACATTTCCTTAAACCATGCTTAGTCTCCAAATACAGTAAGTTTTACAATTATGCCTAACACGATACAACTATGCTGCATAAAAATGGAAACATGCTGATTCCCTCCCCAGAATGGAAGGCACCGTTTTTGTTTGGTGATGCTTATTCTTCTCATAACTTTCCATAATTTAAACATTATAACATGGATTTAACAATGCTTAAGAATCAATAGCAATTCTATCAACATAACATTACAAAGAAATAAAACAAAGATATCTGCTTAATATATGTGCACATATGCACAAGATTAATAAGAAAATAGGAAAAAATACTCGTGACAATTACAATCAATCTTCATTTCTGTAATGGGCCATGTGATATCTATAATGACATTTTTCTATCACCCCTTCTCTATTCCCTAGACCCTCAGCAAGCACCTCTGCACGTTCTGGTTTATTACTTAGTGGCGTGACCTATACCTTTATTCCTGAAGATTCTGGGTCATTTTTTGTTTGTTTGTTTGTTTTTGTTTTTTTCTGGGCCATTTGTAATCTTGCTGGGATTTTGGTTGCTTTAGTTTTCCACTGATTTTCTAACAGGCCATGGTACTACCGAGAGGAGCTATAAGGGACCTCCTGCACTACAGATATATTCTTCCTTTCCTCCATTGTGGAGTAATAATCCAATTTTCATGCGGTAGTCTGGCGCAATCACTCCCGTGTCTTTCCTTTTATCTTGTTTCCTCAGAGGCGTGAGGAGTCCAAAATGACCAGGGGGAATCTCAGCTTCTAGTTCAATGGAATTATTTTTGTGCTTTCTGGTAAAAACTTTCCCACCCCTAGAACTGACTCCTATGCCAGCAGAGCACAAAATTACAAGACAGGAAGCAACAGCTTTGCTAGTGAGTCATTAGGGGAAATAATGCATGGTGCCATTCCCATTTGTACCCCTGATTCTTGGGCCCATGAGTCCTGGCAGGGGAGAAACAGTATCATATACTGGATGCTGATTCAAAGCATATGTAGCTTTCTCGAGAACCTTGCCCCTGTCCCATAAGGTGCTGTCACCTAGCTGACTGTGTATCTTTAAAATGTCACTGCACCAATCAATCCAGCTGCTTCTAGACAGTGAGACCAGTGAATTCCATGAGTATGAACCCATTGCTTCACTTCTTTGGCTATGAAATGTGTTTCTTTGTCAGAAGCAATGCTGCATGGAATACTATGTCGGTGGATAAGGCATTCTGTAAGTCCACTAGTGGTAGTTTTGGCAGAAGCATTAGGTGCTGGGAGAGCAAATCCATAACTGGAATAATAGCCCATGCCTGGAAGGACAAAGCACTGCCATTTCCATGGTGGTAGTGGTTTAATGTGATAAACTTACCACCAGGTCACAGGCTCATCTCTCTCAGAATAGTACAACATCAGCTCTTCGGATGGTTAGTTTTGCTTCTAGAAGAGTGAGTCTTCAGTAGTGTCTGTAGCCAGGTCAGCCTTGGTAAACGGAAGCCCACATTAGCAAGCCCACAGTCTCCATCTCTACCACCACAACCTCTTTGTCCATGAGCCTATTGTGCAATGAGTGGTGGAGGAAAGGTGTTGATTGCTGTCCTCACAGAGTCATCCTATCTGCCTGATTAATAAGGTCCTCTTCTGCTGAAATTACATTTGGTAAGTATTTGCATAAACTCAAATATCTTTACACCCCTTACTCACATGGACAGATATACCCACATACCTCTTCCCCAAATATCTTTGTTATCAATTTTCCAGTCATGTTCCTTCAAAATCTGTGATCATCCAACCAGACCAGTGGCCCATGAATCAGTATATAGTTGCACATCTAGCCATTGTTTCCTACCAAGCAAAATGTACAAGGCACACTTGCTGAAGTTCTGCCCACAGTGAAGATCTACCTGCACCACTGTCCTTTAAGGAAGTCCTGGAAAGGGTCTGCAGTACTTTGCTTGTCCACTTTTAGGTGGCTTCTTTGTAACATATAGAACTGTCTATAAACCTGACCCTAATATTCATCTGTCATAAGGTACAGATCATATGGTACATTCTAGTAGGACATAGACATATACTGGGGGACAGAAAGCAGAATAGCAGAAGTGTGAACCATGAAAATTTGGGGAACTTCTTCATGTAACTTGTGTCTTCTGGTCCAAGTCAAGCCCAGTAAAATATATATATATATATATATATATATATATATATATATATATATATATACACACACACACACAATTTCCATTTAATAAAGGACTGTTATTGCACACTTTCAACTTTATGTGTTGGTGTATCAGACCACACCCAGTTCATGATGGGCACCTCAGGCCCCATGGTAACCTGGTGTCCATTGTCAAGTGTTCAGTTTCCACTAAAGAATAGCAGGCCAGGAGCTGTCTTCCAAAGGGAAAGTAGTTACCTACAGATTATGGCAGAGCTCCCAAATCTCAAGGACCCTCACTGTGATTCACCTATGGAGAGGCCTTCCAGAGGCCCCAAATCACCCCTATCTACCATTGATACCTCAGTTGCAACTGGATCTGCTGGATCACATGACTCCCAGGGCAGAATACCCTGCACAGGAGCCTGGCCCTCTTGCAGAGCCTTCTCTTTTTATAAGCCCCATTCAAAACTATAGCTTTTTCAGTCCCTCAGTAAATGGGCCAGAGTAACACATCAATGTGAAAAATCCAAAATAGGTCTACTAGGCTTTGTACCTCTTCTTTGGCTGTAGAAGGGGCCAGATACAACATTTTATTCTTTACCTTACAAAGGACCTCTGCATGTCCTATATCACTAGACTTCTAGAAATTTTACTGAGATACAGGGACCTTGAATACTAGTCAGATTGATTTCTAATCCTCTGGCAAGCAAATGCTTTGCCAAAAGGTCTCCATTGGTTTCTACCTGCTGCTCACTTGGACCGATTCATATCATCTCAGAAGTGTACTGGACAAGTGTGATACCTTGTGAAAGAGAAGAGTAATGAAGATCCTTGCGAACTCAGCTGTGACCCAGAATTGGCCAGTGACTTTTCCTGAGGTAGGACAATAAAGGTATATTGCTGGTCTTGTAAGCAGAAAGCAAATTTCCTCTGATGGGACTTATGCATACATATGGAGCCAAAGATATCTTCCATATCAATAGTTGTATATCAGGTACCAGAATGTGTGTTAATCTTTTCAAGCAAGGAAACCACATCATGTACAGCAGCTGCAACTGGAGTCACTGCTGGATTAAACTCACAGTAATTTACCACATTCTTTAAGATCTAGCATCTTCTGCATAGGCCAAATAGAAGAATTAACTAGAGATGTGGTGGAGAACTACCACCCCTGAATCTTTCAAGCCCTCAATGGTGGCAATAACCTCTCCAGTCACTCCAGGAATCATATTATTTTTGCTTTACTATTTTCTCAGGTAAAGCAACTCTAAAAGATTCCCCTTGGGCTCTCCCACTACAATAACTCTCACACAGGTCAGAACCAGTGTGAGGAGTGTGCCAAATACTAAGTATATCTATTCCAATTATGCATTCTGGAATGGGGGAAATGACTGCAGGCTGGATTTGACAAACTACTAGGCCCACTATGAGTTGGACCTTGGCTTAAATTCTGTTGATCACCTGAGTCCCATAGACCTGCCTACTGTTGCTGGAGGGTTGTGATGCCATTTTGAATCTCCTGGGATCTGCATTAGTCCAGAACCAATGTCTAATAGTCCCCAAAGTGTCTGCTCATTTCCCGTTCTCCAGTGTATGCATCTCTCAGTACTCATACTAAATCCCTTGTGGCTAAACCTTGAACTGATTCCCACTTCTGTTTCCTAACCATAAATCTAAAGCCTCCACTCTCTTATTTTTCTGGTTACTTGCTTTTTCTTTGTAAATAATTGGTTTGTTGCAAATAAAGTAGAAGAAACAATTAAAGTAATGGGTGCTTGATGACCAAACTAATATTCTGTGAATAGTCCGAGTCTCAGCACGTTTTTAACTTTCTTTTTTTCCTACAGTAGTTATAATGCAGAATAGCAGGAAATATTTGGTGTTCAGAATAGAGATGGATAAAACACTGGAGTCCGTTGCTGGAGCCAAGATGCTACGTTGTTTAAATTGAAACCTTCCCTAGAATGACACAGATGGTAATGGAATTTCCTCACACTGCTGTGCTGATTAGAATCCAGGAGTCCACATTAAGTGCTATCCAAAATCTCTAGGTTATCATACAATGAACAGTGTGGTACTCAGGGATAAGCCATATTTTCCCTATCATTTCAATGCCATCAATCAGTGAATGTGAAGACTGCTCTAAGTATGTAAGTCTTTCTACAATTGGTCAGTTCAGGATTGACTATTCTCTTTCCTTTGACCATACCTTTCTTTTAAAAGATATTTTCACCAACATCTCTTTCTAACCATTAAATCTGGGGCTTATGCATTGAGTTTTCATTCTAGCTCTGCCATTCACTGTGTTTCATTAAACAAGTGGCCTAGCTTCTTTTGAATTAATTTCCTCCAGTGAAACATGAAGTCTGGCAGATTATCTGCAAAGGTGACTTCCAATAACTCTACCCATCCCTGTATGCACACATGCCATTCTTCACATCAAGAAGTGGAATCTATTTTCTCTTCTATTGAACCTGACATTATACCTGTCTTATCCAAGAGGATTCGGCAGAAGAGATGCTGTGGCAGTCCAAGCCTGGGCCTTAAAGGGCAAGACAGCTCTGTTTTGCTCTTTCAGAATCAGGCTATTCTCTTGGAGAGAGAAGCCACATGGGTAGAGTTTCATGGAGAGAACAAAGTAGAGGAGAACAAAGCACCCGTCTTACAGCTAAGACCAAAGTCAGGCATATGAGGGAGGCTGCCCTGGTTTCTCAAGCCCCAGTGCTGCTCAGCGAACATAATTCCGCTGTGTTACAAACATTGTAAGTCATCTGAGATAAACCTTCTCTCAATTCAATCCAAATTTCTGACCCACAAAATCATAAGCAATGAGATGGTGCTGTCTCTGCCTGCTTAGTTTAGAATAGTTTGTTATGCAATAAAGGCTAACTGACACATGAAGATTGTGCTCTTTCCCCAATTATTAAGAACTTTTGAAAACCAAATGAAGTAGTGTGTATATATATATATATATATATATACATATATATATATACATATATGTGTGTATATATATAGTGTATATATAGTGTATATATATAGTGTATATATATATAGCGAAATAGTGTGTGTGTGTGTATATATACATATATATATGGTCTTCTAAACTTATAAGTAGTTGAAATAGTTTTACTTTAAGATGTCTGGAATTTGGCATATAAAATACTTGTATTCTCTGCAGTATTGAAGGCAGGAAAAGAGAATGGATGTGAGGAAATGAGATGCCTCTTTCTACAAAGATGATAATAGCTAGCTAGCATTTTGTATACACCTTCCAGGTGCTAAGCTGTGTGGTGGCCAAATCACAGTGTCCTGGGGATATAAGACAGCAATTCCCTTTTGCTATGAGATAATGGATCAGCTGTCAAGTTCTTGCCACCAGTAAATGGTGGAATCAAGGTTGCACACTTATTGGAAGGTATATATATATACATTCCACTTTTCTATTGGTTCATTCACAGGTAGAGAAAAAACAAACATTAAAAAATAGAAATGACTTCAGCTGTAAAGAAAGATAAAGTTGAGGCTTTCACAGGTAGATGGATGCAACTGGAGTCTATACTCATAAGTGAAATAAATGAGACCTGCATGTACAAATACCAAATTGTCTCCCTAGTGTAGGAACCTGAAAGAGTAAATAAAATCTGAAAGGTATAATAGATGCTGTGAAAGGGAAAGAAGCTGCTTGAAAGGAAGCAACAACGGGGATGAGGGAAAGGAAAAAAAGGAAGGGGAAAATACACACACAGACACACACACACACACAGACACACACACACACACACACACACACACACACACACACACACAACATACAGGATAACAGAGAGAGTCTTACTGCTGACTTCTATTGCTTTATTGAAAGGACCAGTTAATATTTCATTGTTTAATCAATCTTACTGCCTATATTTGTTTAACTGAGTAACCAATTTGAAGATAACAACATGTAATACAGTAACTATTGTTAATTTTCTATCACCTTGTCTGAAACCCCGTATTGCTTCTATTGTTTGGGGGTTGTTTTGTTTATGTTTGTTTGTTAATGTGTTTTTGTTCTTTATCTTTAAAAATAAAAAAATTAAAATGGCACAGTGACGAAGTAAACACAAAGAGAACATATTTTGAGTTTTCTAACTTTTCCATCCCCACTGAGAATCTTTATTCTGCTCCTCGCTTGTGCCTTAAACATTCTAAGTTTATAGAAAGCACTGGAAAATTTAAGATATACTAAGCAACCAACTAGAGCGTGTGCAGGTATCTGGACACTGACCTCTGCAAGTGGAAGCAACAGGAAGGTACTCACAAAGACTAATAGATGAGCCAGTGATGTTTGCATCAACAATGCCGTTTTGACAGCCTCTCAACATAATTTCAAGCAAATGAGTAAATTAAAATGAACAAACTCACTAATATTTGGTGCAGGTGATCTGTGAGGACTGCTGAAAGGGATCTTGGAGACCCTCTCCCTGCCTGGGTAAGATGGTTTCTGTGTGAGTTAGCTTGATACTTACCTCCTTTCTCTGTAACATAGCAATCTGAAAATAATTAATGAAGTATTCTCATCAGTATTTATAATCAAAGCATTCTTGCACTGCTACACATGAAAGAGGATATAATTTTCATGATTTAGTCTTCTTGGATTTGAATTCCGTTACTGTGTAACTTTAGCCCTGCACTTTAGTAAAACCAGTGATACAATTTTTAAAATCCTCCACAGAGAACTGTTCCAATTTTTAAACTGCTCTGTGTTCAAATATGGTCATGCAGAAAACATTCAGACACAAAACAAAAACAAGGCATTTCACTCTTTGCACATATTAGAAAATCCATTTTGAACTAATTCCTTTGCCAGCATTCACAGATGTAAAGTTATTTTCTGTGCTTCTTGGTTTGAAATAGCTCATCCTCTTCAAATATCTGCCAATATCCAAATTCATTTTGCACAGAGTATTTTAAAATCAGGTAACTTAACCAATATTAATCTTCTGTATGAAGGCCTCTCCTAAAACTCCTTTCTTTTCTTCTTTTAATTATTGCAACCCATGGATGCATCCAGGATCCCTATTTCAAAGTAGCTTTTCAGAAGGAATCTGATAAGGTGCTTGCTGCTGATGTGACTAGATTTGTACAGCTGAGGTTAGGTAGCACATTTCATAGATAAAAGAGGGCTGACAGCTCCCGCCATATGCCAGCTGCTGATCAGCGTTGAAGGAAGCCATGTGAAAATAAGTACTTTCAGATAATTGCTGTCAGGAGCGTTGCAAGTGCTTCCCTTAGAGTTCATTTAAATCTACATGATACTAGGTGCTGTTGGGAGACCATAAAACAGAGAACAAAATAAAAACCCATGAAATATCCCAAGATATTCACTCTTACAACTTAAATCTCTATTTGCATTCATCTCTAGATCCTTTTAAACCAAATGCCAGAGAAGTCTGTTTTCTTGTCTGAGTTCTCCAAGCTATTAAAATGAGAAGATATATTTCCTCTTTGAAATTACCGTGTGATATGATTTGAGATGGTCAGTTAATGAAAATGCACTTTGAAAGCAAAACCAAGTACTGAAGGGATTGCACATCAGATGGATGAGGAGGGCTCATGTGACAGGAAAAAGGCAAAGCAAAGGGAACCAGGGTAAGCTGGTCCTACTTCGTCTCAAATTGTATTGACAACGAGGGCTATGACTTAAGCAGATGCCAGTGGATACATTATTTTTACACCACAGAGGGCTTGAAAAGTTTTGAAGTACATTAAAAAGTTGAAAAATGTGTCAAGATCTTGATTTTTTTCTGGCTTAGCAAGAAAATTAGAAGATTTAGGAAGATTTGGCCAACACCCTCTCTGGATAAATGGACCAGAGCTATGTGAAGTTTGCTTCTTTAGATAGCGCATATGCTCTCTGCTTTGTCAGAGCTCATGCCAATCCACTCACGTACGTGTATTACTGGTCTACCCTCCTTGAACTAGAGCTGACACCCTTGCTTTGTTTTCCCATGAAAGACTGAGATTACCAAGATAGGAGCACGATAATTCCAGGATTCCTAGAATGTACTGGAGACATCATGCTTTCCTCCTTATTTAGGTTTGCTGGCCAGTCTAGGCCAGTCATTGCAACGTTGCTGCTGCTAAGCCTAGGGCTCTGATAAGCTAAGTTTACAGAGTTCTGGCCATGAATCCTAATATAGCTCTAATTTCTGCCAGCCCATCACCAAAGCAGTTTGATGGGATAGAAAGCATTTGAAGCTCTGGAGAACTTCTTGCCTTGGAAGGCCAGAGAGGCAATTTCATCTGCCAAGAGGCTGCCTCCCTTGGTTATTTGATCAAGGGTGCAGCAAGAATCTATTTCCTCCTTAGTGCTATGCTATTTTCTATATTGTTGTAAGTCCAACTGCTTAGCCTACAGCCCTTGGACACTGAGAAGTCTCTCGCAGTTCACACAAACTATGCAGTCACTTCATCTAGTTACTCAGCAGCTCCCAGATGGCAAGCCTGGAGGGATTTCCACTGCATTAATCAATCTCAGCCTTTTTTCCTTCAACCCGATTGATCTGAAAACAACAATATGCAGCTGTTGATCTCCTACCATCTTGTACGGTGAAACTCTGCATCACTTTCACTGTCGTTGCTTTTTTATTACTTGTTGCTCTCTTTGATCGTTTGATCAGTCTTACATTTTTATGTCTGATGGACTGAGCAGCTTCGTTAAGGATAACGGTATGTAATGTAGCAACCATTGTGACTTCCTGTCATTTTGTTTTGAGGTCATGTATCGTTGTTGTGTTAGTGTTGTGCTGATTTTGTCTCCATTGTTGTTAGTTTTCTTTTCATTTTTAAAATAAAACAGATCAGAAACAAGCAGCAGCCACTACCCTCTCCACGCTCACACCTGTTTGCAGTCATGGACTGATCCACCTGCGCCTCACGGGACAGCTCCACGTGCTAGTTATTACCTTCTCATCGCTCAGTCTCAAACCCGCTCTTCTAATACCTGCTTTGGGAATTTGAGGCTGGCACTGCAAGCCATAGACATCAGTCTGGATTTAACTGGAAAAGCAGAAGTAGGAGACAAATTACACAGGTAAATACACACATGCACAGGTACAAACATGTATTTTTTACATTTATTGTAAGGAACTGGATTTTTCAACCCCAGTGTCCAAACTCTGATTCTGTGTCTCTTTGTCTCTGTCTCCCTCTGTCTCTCTTTCTCTCTGTGTCCCTCTGTTCTTTTGCCCCTCTCTCCCTCTCTCCTCCCTTCCTTTCCTCAAGAAGCCGCAGCTCAACTTTTCTTTAATTAAAAAATCCTTTTTAAATTTTAGCTCATTTTGATAAATTATGATGTGTCAACCTGACTTAAGTGAGAACTGCCTAGCAGATTAGTAGTTCAGACAGTGCATCCAGCTTGGATGCTGGATTGTCTTGGACAGTTGACAAATAGGCCACAAACTGAGGAGAAAAGACTCACCCTAGATGCAGGGGGCACATAGACTTGTAGCATGAATGGAACTGAATCCAAATGGAAGGAAGGAAGTCTTCCCTTTTCTGGTTCAGAGGAGCTCTGGTTTTGCCATTATTTTGGATATTTGTCTTGAGTTCCTTTATGTGTCCAGTGCAAAATCTCCAGCCTTCCAGTGCAGACCCTCTGGCTTTCCAACACAGACTCTCACTAACAAAAATAGATCAAAGATTCAAAGTCTCAGTTCCAGAAATGCATAAAGAATCTAAGTTTTCTCCTGCAGGAGAAAACTCTCTTTTAGTTGTGCAAGGCTAAAGTTGCAGAAACCCAATTTAAGCCTTCATCATTCAATTTGTTGAATTACAGTTTAACCTTAGTGCTCAGCATCAAGAGTATCTGAAGTGAAGGTGAGGGTGCTAATTGGAGAAGAATGAGATCCCATAAATTGGGATGGAGGTGTTGGGGAGGAATGCAGTGATACTGAGGACCCTGAATTCAGAATATATTCTGATGAGATTATTTTGCCAGAAGAAGAGATTCTTCCTCTTTCAGTGGCAGAGGCATTCCCACTCCTATCACTGTGATGTTATCCCCTTCTATACCTGAAGAAACTGATCCTATGCTTCCTAACGAACCAGTAATGACTGTCTGTTACTGATGCAGTTACCAAGCCAGACAACACTGACACTCAGCAACCAACTTTACCACCCACTTATGCTTTTGAGCCTAAAACCAGGCTCAAATTTTAGGTGAGCTACACAACCTGGCCCAGGAGGATATCTGCTATACTTTCAAAGAACTTCTGGGACTTTTTAATTCTTACAAACAGAAATCCTAGAAACAAGCATAAAAATGGATTTGAATGGTGTGGGATAATAGTAGAACATTAACCTAAACACGCTGAGTTTCTCAACATTGGCCCATTAAGTAGATGTACTGTTTTAGTTCATGGAGTTAAAAAGGGTGTTAATTGTTCATGTGAATGGTTGGCTGAAGTACTGATCAAAAGATGGCCTACTGTGATAAGGCTAGAGATGCCTGATTACCCTTGGCTTACTATCTGTGAGAAAATTCAAAAGCTTAGGGAAATATGAATGCTAGAGCAGATTTTTGAGATAAAATGATGATCCAGAAAATGTACTCTTCACAAATACTATAAGAAACAGATGTGTGAAGTGTTATGGTTGATACATTGTGTCAACTTGGGAAGTCTAGAGGTTTGGCTGAGTGACTCAGCAGGAAGCCAAGGTGCTTACTTTGTATACATCCTGAGCCTGTGGAAGAGGAGAGCATGGAGATAATGTGAGTGCTACATGCCTCCTGGGTGGGGGTAGGCTGTTTACAATGTAAGGGGGGTAGAAAGAGGTTGCTTGCCGGCCATTCCTCCCTTTTGCACTGGTTGTTTTTGCTGTGTTCTGCTTCCATGAAAGTTTGCCCTGTGCCACATGCCACTCTGCCTCAGAACCACCAAGTATGGACTGAAACCTCCACAAACTGTAAGCTAAATAAACCTTTCCTTCCTTCATTTTGGGCATTCACTATTTTGTCTCAGCAATGAGAAAAAAGTAACTAAGACATGAGGGAGCACCAGTACCTTTGAAGAGCCCTGTCATTGCTCTTCTCTGCATGCCAGACTTTACAGTGGTGATCCCAGTCACTCAACTGGGAAACTTAAAGGCAGTGGGTTTAATTCAATCCTCTAATGGCAGTGGTCAAGTGACAGTGCTCAACTGCCAAAGACAAGGTGTGCATACTTGCCTTAATTGGCAGCACAAGCAGAGCAATGATGATTGGAATGATCTGACACGTGCAGATCTATGGTTCTGGCTGATGAGTTATGGTGTTCCCCAAAGTG
Source organism: Dinomys branickii (assembly GCA_004027595.1). Classification (NCBI taxonomy): domain Eukaryota; kingdom Metazoa; phylum Chordata; class Mammalia; order Rodentia; family Dinomyidae; genus Dinomys; species Dinomys branickii. The sequence continues at coordinate 25,952 of PVLD010016666.1, read as the reverse complement.
AAACAGACAGGAAGCATACTAAATTTTTACTGTATTTACATAAGCAGAAAAAATTATTAACAAAGAAGAAGCAAATAATCAGAAAAATAAGAGGGTGATGTCTCTGGACTATGGTCAGGAAACTGAAATAGGGGTCAGACAATTCAAGCTTTACCCACAAGGATTTGGAGTGAGTACTTGAGGTACATAAGAAATCATTCCAAGTGCTGGTTCCTGGCTGCTCAGTCACGTGGGTGGCCAACTGGGCTTCTGCTGGTGCCACCACAGTCACTCCCCATTGGGGTCAGGCTCCCAGTAACAGACCAAAGCAAGCCAGCACAGAGGTGATGGAAAGCCCAGCTCTTCAGAGTATGTTTGTTCTGCTTGATAATCACCATGGAATCAGCAGTTGCAACACACAGGCTCTTGCAGCCAGAGGACCAAGGAACCGGGATGTGTGTGGGCAAAGGTGGTTTACTGCTTTCTTTGGCTCTCAGTCTGCTGGCCCCAAGCTGGAAAATTCAGGAGCGACCCCTTTGAGTAGAGGTGACTAAATTTGAATAGGATGGCCAGGCCCCCTCTCGCATCAAGCTGGTGCTGCTGCTGCACCTGAGCTGGCAAGGTTGAATTTCATGACATTACCCAGTGAGCAAGAAAGTGCAGCTGACCGCTAAAACCCCGTGTGTGACAGAGATCAATTTTATTATACTTTTTTCTTGGTTATCATTCAAACTACAGAACGGCTTCTCAGAGGTCTATTCACTTTCAATGAATTTCATAGACTGCTAGGACTTAGCTAGATACGGTAGTATAGTCTTGTAATCCTAGCACTCTAGGAGGCTGAGGCAGGAGGGTTGGGAGCTCCATCTCAGCCCAGAGCTGAGAAATACTGTCTTTCAAAGTAAGAAAAAGGCTAGGGATGTAGCTCAATGTTAAATCCCTAGGCTCAATCCCCAGCATTCCCCCGACCCCCACACAAAAGCTGAAACTTCATGTTAGATTAATTACTTCTCAGATTGCTCCATTACATGAAGAATGTGCTCACTGGCTCACTGCTTTACATTTCCTTTGGAAATACATTTTTATTTCATTTAATTAATTTCAATTAATTTAACTGTATTCAAAGCTGATGTTTCATGCTACTTTACATTTGTCTGCAAAAACAGATTGGATCTTACAATATTGAATACTTTAAAATCATGAATATTTTCAGCTATTCATATAATTCTCACTTTTAATTTTTTCCCCAGGCAAATAACACTGTAACTATCTTTTAATAAGTTATGTACACTCCCACAAACACTTTCCAGGTAAGTTAAACTCTAAGCGAACACCAGGTGCTGTGTCCGAGAGCACATCTCAGCTGTTAGAATAAGGTAACACTGGCTAAGTGCTGTCGTGTAACAAATTCCAGGGGCGCCCTGGAAAGCAGCAGCTCAAAGAGGAAAAACGTCGAATTTTCCACTTGCTAGCGCTTTGCCACACACTTTGTATGCAGGATGGCAATTCCTCTTTGCAAGGACCTATGAACAGGATGTCATTCCCATTTAACAGGGGAGTAAACCGAAGTTTATTAAGTCTAAATGTCTCTTGCTCCTTAAAGGGGCTAGCAAGTAGAAGACTTGGGAATTAAATCCATTTCTCTCTTCCTTCAAAGGATTAAATGGCACACTAAAAATAATATAGCAAAACAAGAAGAGGTAGTTGAGCAGCCCTTACAAGCAAGCTACTGTTAAAAGACCTGAGCACCAGTGAGGAATTTGATCTCAAGTAAGAGTGAAAACTACAGTAGAGGATCTGAACAAAGACCAGTAATGATATCTCAGCAAAGCTTTTGTATTAGCTTTGAAGTATTTCTGCAGCTGGGACCAGGCGGGAGGGTATAGGGCACAGTCTGGAGATTAACAGAGCCCTCCAGACAACCCACTAGAGTGAGGCAGCACCCCTGCCAGAAGAAATCGGAATACACTGGTGCCACGTGACTTTCTCTAAAATACTCTGAGTATTATCTATCTTCTTTAGGGCCTAGCCACATTAATTTTCATTTTACACTGTCCAGATTGTGTAAGTGGAGGGAATTACTTGTATGCTTTCATAATTATTTTAATTTTTGACAAATAAGAATTGTGGAAGGGATATATATATATATATATATATATATATATATAAAATAGCTAAGATAATTGTACTACTAATTTCTATTGGTTGATTGAAAGGATCAGTTCATGCTTAATTTTTGACCAATTTTACATGCTTACATCTGGTAATCTGAACAACTACTTTGAAGACAACAATATGCAATAAAACAACCATTGCTGAATTCCTATTATCTTGTTTTTTGAAATTTTGTACTGTTTTAATTATTTTTTATTATCTTTAAAAAAAGATGGGTGTGAAAAAAAAACTGTAGACTTGCTGAATGCAATGTGATACTAGGATACATGTTCTTGAATTTCAAAACTTTGTTTTAACAACTTCAAATAGTAAAAGAGGCAAGGATTCTTACACTAGAATATACATCTTTACTTATAGGTAAGGGGAACTTTACATCATGATGAAATAAATTATGAAGCTAAAAATAGTTTTCTTACTTTTGGAGAAGGTATATTTCACACAACAATAATAGCGCTGATAATTCAATAATAATCTCTAAGTAAATGTGAAAAATATTTATTTAGGATTTACCCTGTAGCAGGCATTGTGCTCTGAGCTTTATATTCTGGCATTTATTCTTTTGTGTAATCCTGTGAAGAAGCTACCAGCCTGCTTTATAAGAGAAGAAACTAAGATTTAGTGGTGGAGTTCGGATTTGAATAGGCATTCTGCAGCTAGTCAGGAAATCGCACTGCTGATGCCATTTACACATTTCCCTTAGTCTTGTGGTTCCCTTAGGAAGTGGATTTCCCTGTGTCTCTGTGTCAGTTGGTGCGGTAGAAGGCTCAGAGTGTTGAAACACAAGTTACCACCATCAAAATGTATGGGTGCTTGGGCCCTTACTGCATTTTCTCCTATAGCAGTGATTGCCAACTTCTAGTGCATAAAATCATACTGAAAGTAGATTCTGATGGAGCATATTTGGGGTGAGACCTGAGATCTTGCACTGCTAATTAACTTCCAAGTGGCTGGTTGGTGGCCACACTCTGAGTGGTGAGAGTTAAGGCTTTGCTTCTTCCTCAGTCTAGTTGGGCTGCTAAAACAGAATACCTTAGACTGAGTAGTATATAAGCATTCAAAAACATATGGCTTGTGGTCCTGGAGGCTGGGAAGTTCATGATCAAGTTACCAGCAGATTTTGATGATTGCTTGATCTTTATAGATGATACCTTTTACCTATGTCCTTTACCTTGTAGGAAAGGACATTGTCTCTCAAGCCTCTTTGTAAGGCCATTAATCTCACTCAAAAGGAATGACCTTCGTGACACCCATGACCTAACCATCCCCCAAAGGCCCTACTTCCTCATTCTACTATTTTGGAGAGTATGTTTCAATATACAAGTTTTGGGGAGACATCAATATTCAAACTCTGACCCTGTGCAAGATCATACTTATAGTGCTAAATGAGTTCTGGTTGCTTCTGAGACCCAGTGGATCATACTCTCCATTGCTTAGGTGTGAGCTGCACACAATGTGGTTCTGCACAACGCTAGAGTGTGCAAAGCACGAAACAAAGACTAAGTTTATAGTAGTGAAACCTGACAGACGACCTCAAGGTATCAATGGTGACAAGTTGATATTAACTATGGTGACAATCACAGCACACTGCTATGATGTGATGCAAATGGCACTTTTCTCAATGGCCTTCCTCCCCCAAATGCATAACACCAGTTTCATACCAAGAAAAACATTACATAAATCCCAGCTGAGGGACATTCTATCAACTACGTCTAAAAAGTATAAAGGTCATTTTTTAAAAATCAAAGAAAATCCCTAAATGACATGACAGCTAAACATAGTGTAGAATTTTGGAACAAAGAAAAAAAATCATTCAATAAAAACTAAAGATTTTGAATAAACCACAATGTTGCATGCCTATGTCTGGTAATCTGAGCAACTGATTTGAAGACAACAAAATGCAATATAACAAATACTGGTGAATTCCTACCATCTTGTCTAGTGAAACTGTATTATCTCTAATGTTTTCTTTTACATTATTATTTTTTAATTCTCTTTAATGGTTTGATCAATCTTGCATTCTTACATCTGGTAATTTGAGCAACTTCGTTAAAGATAACAATATGTAATATAACAACCACTGTTAATTCCTATCATTTTGTTTTGAAACCCTGTATCATTTTTTTACAGTATTGCTTTGTTTTGTTTTTGTCTGTGATGTTGGTATTTTGCTACTGTTCTTTTTATATTCTCTTTAAAATAAAAAATAAACAATAAGTAAGTAAAAAGCCACCAGAAAAGAAAACTAAAGATTTTGAAATGTAGTGTAGGTTTCCATTAGCAACAATGCATTAATAATAGTTCAATGCTTGTGACACATATACCATATTCCTCAGAAGACTGAATATGAATGGTATGTAAATTCTCTTTACTACATTCTAAATTATAGTATATTTAATGTACTTTATCTGGATGACTAATGACAATCTGTATTCTAAAATGGTAACCCTATTTTAGAGCATATGTTCCTTTCTTCCTCTTCCTGTTTAAAAGTGAACATAGACTGACCTATGCATTTGATATGAAGTGTGCAATGAACACATTATATTCTTTCAGTAAGTTGAATTCAAGAACACTGAAAGAATTTGGCAATGAGCAACAGAGCTGAAAGCAAAGTGATGTTTAACAAATATATGTGGAAGTAGAAGTTAGGAGGGAGTTGAGAAAATGTGCAGGACCAAATGAAGAAACCAATAGGAAGGGAGAGAATGAAGTACACACCAGAAGAAGGCCATATGCTGTGAAAGAAAAGACCAGCATCCCAGGAAAGATGAGATCAATCTTTGGATCTGTGTCAGTTGCTAACAATTTTCTTGCCAAACTTATATACTTACCATGAAACCTTTGCAGATCTGGGGTCTGATGTTTTCAGGAAAGTTGCCAACACCAAATAATATTATTGTGACCTTGCTAAATGGTTTGCCTTTATATTAAACTATTATCTCTGCTCTCCATCATGGGTAAAAATAATAGTTTCCCAAATATTTATGCCCTTTGTACATAAATAGATACTGTTAGTCTATTATACAATGATGATAGGGTTTAGGCAAGCCAATAGGACTAAAATCCTTACTCAGTGTCCTGGGATAGTTTCTTGGTTAAAGAAGACCTTAATAGACTACTTGGATGTTACGGGAGATTTTGTGACAGCATCTGGTTACAGTGAATCCTTGATAACTGATGTTCAATCATCAGTTTCAGGCAAGTGTTTTTATGAAAGCACAGATATACAGTATATGTTGGCTCACCCTTTATAAAAAAGGGTAAATGATTACACAATTGTCTCCCAGCTCCCTAGAACCCTTTCTTGCCTCTGCCTAGAAATGCTAACTTGTAAATGAGAAATTTCAGCCAAGCAAGTGAAACTCTTTGAGAGAACCATCTTTCTTTATTGCTGCATGCTGAGATCTCCTTTATGAACTAGCTCAAGGAGGCAAAAGTAGTAGTATCAAATACTTATACCACTCTTGAGACATTCTTTTATAAAAAAGAATACAAAAACTTCCCATGTATCTCAAGGTAATTTACAGAGTTTGATTGGTCCTGACATGAAATGAAGCTCAGATAGGTTCAGTGAAAAGTATTACCAGATCAATTTTCTTTCATTACATATAGGCAACAACTTTGCTATTTGGGGAGTGCATAATGACTTTGGCACTAATGACTTTGGCTTGCTGAAAGTCCCTGAAGATGATGAGGGATGTTAAAGAGTATTGTAATTATTAGACTGGGCTAATGCTCCTGGAGATCCTTACTGTGCACAGCAGTAACCTAATACCCTCATTGTCCCTGTAGAGAATTAAACTACAGACTCCCTGTGCCAGCTGGTGCATATTTTCAAAGATAAAACTAGACAAAACCTTTAGTAAGAAGTTGCAATGCAATTATAGTTTAACCTACAGACAGAAGAACTGCTAGTCATGGAAAAAAAGTATTAAATATGTCTTTGTATCCAAAACTCTCTTAGTGAGTGGAACATGAGGCTGAAGCAAACAATACAGTCTTTGATCACAGTGAACCAACAATCTACTGGGAAAAAGAGAAGCATAAATTATAAACTGTTCATATATGTTTAGGCAAAAGAAATTAGTGATAAAACCTCTTAAGGAGGAATGACATTTTAGAAGAATAGGACAGAAGCACCATTAGGGAGGAGTTATTATAGAACTTGTGGCCAAACTTGAGGAGAACCTTCCAAAGAGAAAAGGGCCAGGAAGGATATTTTAGGGAAAGGAAATTTTTAAAAAATCAGCAGTACTGTAGTAAGAAAAATAATTATGTGTCAGGAAAACATTGGATAATACCATAGGGCTGGAAGAGCTACTCAGAGTGTGCTTCATGACTTGGAAGCATAAGCATCATAGCTGAGACTCTGATTCATGGTTCCTGAATGAAAGTCTCTGGAAGAAGACCTCAGCAATCTCAGTTTTATCTTGCTCATTGGAGAATGTGATGCAGGTATGAGCAGCACTGTCCTAAAATGCTGATTATGGGGATGGATTACAGGGAAGGGAAGCAGGGCAGATTGGAGGTGAGGCTATGTCTTAGTGAATTGAAGCTACTAATTAAGCATAATTGAGTCAACTGAAAACATAACACATACAACGAATAGTTTTCAAAGAATAACATAATGTAATCCTAGAATAAACATAATCTTGGGTTATGAATGTTACAGTCATGACCCATGGTTTAGAAACTAAACAGATTTGTCTATAGTGCAAAGACTAGGGCAGAGCCAACCCAAGTTAAACATCCAGAGAGGGAAATTCTGAAGGAAACTACAATGTCTATTACACAATAATAGCATGGAAAAATGTGTGAATTGAAATTAAACTAGGATTTATCCTTGACTGGCCAAGTTCTCTCAAACATCCCTTTCATTCAACATGTGTTAAGCTATGTTCAGTTAGTGCTTTGATCCTCATTAGGAACATAAACTAATGGGACAGACTCCAGCCTCAAGGATACTAAAATTTATTGAATAGTTACTATTTCTAGTTATAGAGTGACTACAAAGTGATAGTCATTGTCTTAGGTTAGAAATCATCTCATTCTCTAAGCAACATTAAGTAACTTGTCCAAGTCTTTCTGGTTCGAAAGTTCATGTTCTCTTTTCTAATGTTATATACTCTTTGTATAAGCTAAGAAGAATTTCCTTAGTGTTAGTGAAAATGCTACTAAATACATAATCAGCTGGAGAGGAACAAAGTCATTACACTATCGACAGGCCAAGGCACTTGATGCGGAACACACCATTTATTCCTACAAGACACTGGAAAATACATTTTCCTGTTCTTGATTTTAAATTTGTATTTTATTTCAATATCTCAGTGTAATTGCATCACCATTTTTGGCTTTGCATACTCCTGAGTCTCACCTCTTATCATGAAAAGTGTGTTTTATCTCTCTTTAAAATCCCATTTTGATAACTCAGATCCACTTCCCCCACCTGCCTAATCTTTCCATGAACAATGTGGATTTTACATTATAGAGAGACGAGCTTCAAAAATCAGAGGAGAGCTCATGGGCAAACAAATGAATTCAAAGCATCTGTTGTAGTTGAGGTTTGCAAAGGAATAGATTTAACATAGGATATATAATTTATAGGATTATTTTATAATGTTCAACCAAAAAGTCAAATGCAGAGGAGTGCAAGAGATATTTCCATGTGATAGAGACCTAAAGAATCTAGGTAAAGGGCTGGGGATATAGCTCAGTGGAATAAGCGCTTGCCTAGCAAGCGCAGGGTCCTGAGTTCGATCCCCAGTACCGCAAAAAAAAAAAAAAAAAAGAATCTAGGTAAAGGCCTGGCTCCAGTGGCAATGTCCTGTACAAGTCCAGTTGAAAACCTAGAGCCCATGGCAATATCATGCAGAAGTGCAGCTGGAGGCCTAGAACTAATGACAATGTCTCATGCAAATTTGTATCAAGGATCTGCACTAGGCAGGCTCAAAGGTCAGTGGTGGAAGCTAGAAAGCCTGTATCAGCAGGGTGAAGGATTTGTGCCACAAATCAGGAAGCAATACTCAAAGTAAGGACGAGAGCTCCTCTGAAGAGAACTGCACCCAACTTCTGCAATAGTGAGGAACTGAGTTCCTTCGAAGATGATGAGAGCAGCTGAGTTCCTATTAGGAAACCAGAGTGACAAACTTCTCCAGAAACAGCATGCCATCTTCCCCTCCAGTTCTCCTTTCATACCATTGGCAACAATCCTCAGGTGGGTCTTTCACACCCAAAACCATGATGACTCAGCTCAACTGAGTGTTCCAAGTTGATCATTAGTTAATGCAGCAGAGCATCTAACTATTAAATACTCTGTTATGCATTAGATTTAAAATGTCCCCTAAAACTCTCATGTGTTTTGAAGATTGGTTCATGCGAACCTTATATTCACCAGCACATTCCTTCATTAACGAATTCAGCAGTGAAATGTCGTGTCTGGAGGTGGGGACTTGGAGGAAGATCACTGGGGACATGATCTGGAAGAATGTGTTCCTCTGTCTCTGTCTCTGTCTCTGTGTGTGTCTCTCTCTGTGTCTTTCTGTCTGTCCATCTCTGTCTCTGTCTCTTTCTGACATGAGCAGCTCTGAAGTGTTTTGAGGTGAATAGCTTTCCTTTACCCAGACCTTAGAGCAATCAATCATGCACTGAAAACCATGAAACAAAATAAACCTCTCCTCCTTTAAGGTATAGTGTCAGGTATTTCATATCGGCAACAGGAAAGCTGACCAATACACTCCCATATTGAGATATGAGAGGCAGCCTCACTGAATGGTAGAATGGATTAACAGAGGAAACAGAGGCACACACCAGGTATTGTTTAACAGCTACTGATGTTAGATGTCCAATACGAAACAGTTGAAATACTCCAAATGGAAGGCTTTCGTCCATTGTCAATCTATATGCAGTTGATTGAAACTAAAGAATGAATGTGGCTGTCAAAAAACCAAGTACAGAATAACATCAGAAACAGAGAATAGAAATGATGGGAATACTCAGTTCCAAGTGGAGTTTGAAGAAAATAAAAGCAAAAGGTTATTTCAAGGGTAAATGCTGAGCATTACTAAGTGGAGACTTGGCACTTACACAGATTTCCAGATGTAAAGTCCAGGAATGAATGTATAGGAACTTTTAGACATTTTTAGGCACTTGAGAATATTTAGCAGGTGAAGTTAGAGATATTTTAGTTATTTCAAACATCTCAGGGGTGCCTAGTTCCTCTATCTTGCATAATTTTTTTCTGAAATTCTCAGAGGTGGTACAGAGACAGAGCAACTGTAGCTAGGTAAAATATTTCAAAGAGAGGCAATTTGCCTGTCTTTGAATATTACACAATTATATATTTGGAAACATGTTTATTTGTGTATGTATATACAAGTGTGCATATTTATGGAGAAAGAGATATTGTACTCATCCACCTGAATTAACCTTTACCAAGTTCTTTACCTGTGTTAGGCGCTAATCTTGTGATTAAGAGGCTTCCTGTAAACCCCTGAGGGAATGTGCCTCACTTTAGGAGTGGCCTATGATGGACACTGAGTGAAGCCTTTGTATGTTTCAATGCAGCTCACTGAATGAAACTGAATAAATGACTCCTCTGATCCTCTGCTGAAATCCTGACTCACAGAACTATAAATTATTGTTTTAAATACTTAAGCTTTGGGTTGCTTTGCTATGCAGTTGTTTTTTTTTTCTCTTTTGTTCTCAGTAAAAAAATGTATTCTTCTAGAAATATATTTTTATTATATATTTATATTATATTGAATATACTTAAGGTATACAACATGACATATATATATATATATATATATATATATAAATGATTACTATTAGGAAGTTATGTAACATAAATATCATCTTTCATAATCAATGTGTATGAACGGTAGAGTGAGGGGAAAGAACCTAAAATCATTTGCTAAGAGATTTTCATTATACAATTTGAATTATAGCTTTGATAAACATTAGATGTCCAGTTATTCATCTTATGTGACTGGAAATTTATACCTTTTCATATATGTCTTCCCATTTCTTTCCTCTCTCCAATCCTGGAAACCACTACTCTGATTTGTTTCTGTATATTTTATCTTTTATTTTTTTCTAGAATCTACAGCTAAATGACATCACATGGTATTTTTCCTCTATGTTTGTCTTGTTTTACTTAGCTAGCCTCATGTCTTCCAGATTCATCTTTGTGGCTTCCAATGGCAAGAGTTTCCTTTTTAAGGCTAAATAATATTACACTGGTGCTCCACAATTTCTTTATCCATTCATCCCTTGATACGGATGTAGGTTGTTTCCAATTCTTGGCAATTATGCATAGCACCGTCATGAACATGCAAGTGCAAATTTCTCTGAGAGGTGCTGTGGTTTCAGTGGAACTGATAGGTATACAGTAGTCGTACTTTTACTGTTTTGAGGCACTTCCATACTGTTCTCCGTAATGACTATATCAAACTCCATTTACACAAACAGTACACAGGTGTTCTTTTTGTTCCACACCCTTCCAGCACTTGTTTGTTCATTGTTTTCGATTCTGGCCATTTGAACAAGTGTGAGATATCTGATTATTGTTTCGTTTATATTCCTTTGATAATTATTAATTTTGAGCCACTATTCAGGTTCCTGTTGGTCATTTTTATCCAATTTTATCTCTTCTTTGATGAAACTATCTACCGAGGTCCTTGACCATTTATATTTAGGTTGTTATTGAGTTGGGTGAGTTTCTTATTTTGAATACTAGCCCCCTGTCAGATGGCTCAAAAACATTTGTTCTCAATCCATAGGTAGTCTTTTCATTTTGTTGACTATTTGACTTGCAATCTTGACTAGTGCCTGAGGAGAGAAAACTTCTAACCGTATGTATAATGGAGCAAGGCATTATAGGAGGGGCAAGTGGAGGTTTCCAGCGATATGAGAAGGTTTGAACTGCTCATGGAGTAGAAAGAAGGTCAGTGACAAAAGCACTGGGAATGAGAAGAAAATTGAGATGAGGCAAAATTCCATGAGTCCCACAATGTCATGGAGACTGTTATACAAACTTTGGAGTTTAATATATCAGCAATAAGAAGCCATTCACATGTATCAAAGATGGTCTAGCTTACTTTTCAGAAATCCTTCTATGTGGCTAGTGTGTGGAGAATGAATGGTGATGGTCCAGTAGTGGATGCTGGTAGCACTTAGGAACTATTCTATTCTAGCAGGTGAGATCTGATGTTTTGTTGACTAGAGAAGTTGGTAATCCCCCTCTGCCCGCAAAAAAAAAAAAAAAGCTGGGCATGGTGGCATATGCCTGTAACCCCAGAACTCAGAGGGCTGATGCAGGAGGATTGCTATGGGTTGGAAGCCAGCCTGGGCTACAGAGTGAGTTCAAGGCCAGCCTGAACTACATAGACCCTGCTGCAAAAAAAAAAAAAAAAAAAAAAAGCAGAACAAAACAAAAGAAGGAAATTGACTATGGATTTGAATAGAAGCGAACAAATTAGAAATGCATTTTTTAAGTAAAATGGGTAGAACTCCATGATTAATTAGAGGAGTTAGAGAAAAAAAGGGGACTAGGAGTGACTTAGACGTGGGGCTGCAGTGAAAATGCCACCAACTAGAAGGAGCTGAGAGTGAGGGGTGTGGAAAGCTACCAAATGGTCTGAGTTTAGTCATAGGAAGCTTGAAACAGCTACTGTAAAACCCACAGGAAGGTCAGGTAAATAGTGAAGAGTGAGATTTGGTCAAGATTGGTGGGAATATATAAAAAATTTCAAAGGGGGGATGATGTTGACTAGACCAATCTTGGAGACAAGGTGACCCGAAACACCTGGGGTGATGAAGAAGAACCTGCAGAGAAGAGTGAGAAAGGATGGCTTCGATGTGAAAGGAAAGTTGGAATCCAAGGAGCATTTCTTCTTTTGTTGCTTTCATTTTTTGAGGCAAGGTCTTGTTATGTATGTCAGGTTGGCCTTGAACTCACTATTTTGCTCAGGGTGGTCTCAAATTTGTAGTGTTCCTCCTGCCCCAGCCTCCCAAGTGCTGGAACTACACATATGCACCACCACACCTGGCACAAAAAGACTGTTTCAAGAAAGATGAAGAAAGCAACTGCGTTGGGTCCTGCGAAAGAGATCAGCAAATAGAAGACACTCATTTTATTTGGCAGCATGAAGGAGGTTGATTACATTGGCAAGAAGAGTTCCTTGATTAAAAGTGAGGAACAATAGAGCAGTGAGAATGGGCGAGTCCTTCCAGAAGTTTTGTAAGCAAGAACAGAAAGGAGATAATGGCTACAGAAAAAGAGAGTTGTTGTTTCTTGTTTTATACATTTATTTATCAAAATAGTACATATTCTTATTCCAAAACAATAGATAGTAAATTTTAACTAAAGGTAAAATGGCAGTTCCCTAACTTTATAGGAAAGGCAACCGGTTTTCTCTCTTTCAGTTGTTTATTATATTTCCAAACCATTCACTTTACATTCCAAACAAGAGGATATTGACATGAGGCTGTCTCTGTACTTTTTGAGTCCAATAAGCAGCAAACTAGCAGTTAATAAGCAAATGAAAATTTAGGAGTGTTAACAAATAGCCAAATCTCAGCCAATTACAAAGAGCCAAACTTCAACCAATCACAGGCAGCCAGCTAATCAGAATATGAATGATAAGGCAAGTGGCCTATGTGTAACAAATCAAGCTACTGGTGTATTGTACTTCCACAGTCCATCCATAGTAACTGTCTAGGAGCTTTTTGAACTGAGTGAAGCTTGGTTCCTGAACTATTCGTTGTTTATATTAGTTCCATTAATTTGCCTCAAGTTGTCTTTTAGTAAAGCAATATATTCATATTACTGTTTCTCAATGTATTAAGACTTTTTTCTTGACTTATTGCTAAAAGAGATTAAAATTTTGTCCTATCTGTTTTTCTTTAATGTTTTAGTAGAACAGTGTTTAGAAGATTTTTCTGGAAAGGGTCAGACACTTTAGATTTTGTGGACCATTTGATCTTTATCACTACAATTCAACTTAAGTGTTGTAGTATGAAAGCAAATACATACATGAGCATGGCTGGATCTTAACAAAACTTCATTTATCACAACAGATGGTGGGCCAGATTCAGTCTGCAGGCTGCAGTTCGCAAAATTCTGTTTAGAGTATTACTACATAGAAGAATGATTGAGCGGAGTGATGGCAATTAGTGATGCAGCACCTAACTGTAGGCTTGGGAATGGCAAAATATAACCTGACACTTTCATTCTTTATGCCTAACTACATTTTCCGCACTATGGCAAAGAAATGGGAGCTCTCCTGTTTCCTCATAAGAACTCCAAAGTTAACATTGATACTCTTGCCCCGTTGGTACAGCTCTTAGTCACGTACTATACTGAGAACTACATAATTTCTCCAGCTGGTGATGCAAAAAATGAACTCAGCTCTCTATATGGCTGTATCTACAGCCTCTATTTCCCCTTGGACCCGAAGTCCAGAAGTCAAAAGCAATCAACATTTTCTATTAATGTCTCTGGAACAAAGGATACGCGTAAAGTCTTTAAGTTCATTCGGGAAACCTTAGTACAAACTATGTTCCTCACACTCCTGCCAGAGTACTATGATTCTTTTCCACAAATGGCTCTGCATTTTCCAGATTTCAGCATAGCCAGCGCTTCAAGGGTAGGATAGTGTCCTTGACAAAATGAATGAGCTGTGAACAGCCCCAGAATAGATACTATTAAATGGTCCATGCTCCTTGTGGCCTTCCTTGTTCCTTTGGCTACAGCATGGCAATCACAGAATGAGCACCACAGCGCCATCTTCTCAGCCTGACACTAACATTGATATATTCAGTGGTGACATACACAACTCAAAGCAAACTAGCTGGTACCTCACAGAATGTTCACTTTAGTTCTAAGGTTTGGTAGGGACATAGATGGCTTACTTATTAGTATTTTCAAGAGACTTTATTTTTAGAACTGTTTGAAGTGTACAGCAAAATTGAGAAAAAGTTACAGAGATTTCACATATAGATCTTTCTTCTACATATACAGATTCCCTCCCTTCCGTTATGGAACTGTCTTATCCAAATGGTGTCACTGTTACAACTGTTGATGTTCATTTACACATCTTTATTAGCATAGTTTATATGAAGGTTCACCGTTAATTCTGTCTATTCTAGGAATCTAGACAACTGTCTCATGGCATATATCCATTACTGGGGTCATACAGTATACTACACAGTTTTGGGAATTCTCTGTTCAGTCTATATTGTATTATCGCATTCACAGTATTTTTAAAAAATTAAATGATTCAAGCCTAGCTAAAAGAAAACACTGTGTTCAGCCAAAATGTACTTTCCTACCTCCTCTAAAAATCTAGTAATGGTTTACCAGTTGCCTTTTATCCCAACATTGTTGTAAGCTGCTGTGATACAATGCTTGAGAGAAACTACAGTTATAAGAATGGTTCAGAATTAAAATTTTAATTCATTAAAAAAATCTAGTAATGGTTTATTTCAATAACAGAAAAATTCCATTCTATTCATTAGTTCTATTATTTCATTCTATTTATCAGAGATGTATTGTCAAATAGAGAAGATGGATTCTCATAAAGATTCACTGAAGATATTTGTTTGAGATTATGTCTGTGTATATTTGTATGGAAAATCCACCTAATTCAATTGAGAAAGTCTTTCCTGCTTTTATGTTTTGAAGACATTCCTATACTTTGTGAGATTTCATTAACCACGGCTGGAGGGATTGGCTGGCTCTGCCAGTTTCAGCCAGCAACACGCTTAGTAAGGGATGCCTGGCATGTGACAATGGTTCTATGTCCTTGCTCTAGTGTACAGCAGTAAGAATGACTGCAGTTCCACATTGCAGCTGTACTGGAATTTGTTTTGGGTCCACGGAGACTGGTTTGGCTCTTGCATTCAAAGGTGGAGTTCCTGAGCCTGAGACTGTTTAGCAAAATGCATTTTCAGTAGGACTGAGTTAGGCTGGCACTGTTGCCCCATGGAGAAATGCTAGACTGAGAAAATGGTGAAAACTAGCCAAATTCTGGCTAGCCAAATATTCTACCTGCCTGTGAGCTAGGAGCACTCTGTAGTTTTGGCTGTGGTGGGAGTTTAGTTAGGGCTCACTTTGGAACAGAAACCTCACATTCCACTCTGACCGCAGAAAACTAGCCCTTCTGAGAGAGCATCAGGTGCCCACAGCTCAGTGCTCTCAGAAAATATTTTATCATGCTAGAGTTGCAGAATGAATTTACCCTGAATCATCTATTGCTTTCCAGACCATTAGAAAGAAAGAAGAAATTTTCAGCAGCAGACTCTCCTAGTCTCCATCAGCATCCTTCCCAGCTTTTTTTTTTTTTTAGAATTGTCTATTCCACCTCTTGGAGATCTGTTTCTGCTGCCCTGGCTGAAATTTACAAAAAGAGATTAAACTGGAAGTGAAGCAGGTGACACATGTGCCAGTCTTCTTCCAATTACTGACCCTGAGCTAAAGCTTCAAGCAAGTAGTTTAGCATTTGAGAGGATCTGGGCAGAACTCTAACAGAGTCCTTCAGAAGTGTCTCTCTGTCTCTGTCTCTCTCTCTCTCTCTCTCTCACACACACACACGGACACTGTGATCTGTTAAATTCTCCACTAGGTACAAAGTATTGTTTTAAGTACTGGAATACATTACCTTATTAAATCTCTACTAAGGATGAACATTATAACTTGTTTTGTATTGAGGAACATTAGGCTCAATGCAATAAATTAACTTGCCAATGTTACCTACTTCCTGGGTTGCAAGTTTTGACGGAGCTGTGATTTATACTCTTAGGCACAAATTCTATCAACTCAGAACACTCTTGCAAGTAATAGTAGTAGTGTAGATTTTCAAAATATCATGCAAATTTTTCATACTCATGCCTTTGATGGTGAGTGCTTTCTGGAATTCCCTTTCTCTGTTGTCTGTGTGCTTATATGCAGTCCATAAAAACCATTTCTCTATATTGTCAAATATGCTTTGACTGCATTTCAGACAAACAGTTTCCCACCTCTGCACTTTGGCATTCCAGTGCTCACACACTTTACACTGTGCTGGAATCGCACATACTTGTGTTTCCTTTCATTGTAGACCACAAGCTCCTTGATGTCAGGGACCCTGCCTTGTTCTTATTTGTACATTGGCAATGAATATGTACTTGACATGGTGGGTAGTTCATGATTGGTACATTAAAATAATCTATATATAATCTAGAAAATCTGTGGCTCCAACTGCACTGCAATCAGAAAGACAAATAAGTGCTAGATTCACGGGAGAGAGAACATTTACTACCATTGAGGGTTACTGAAGAAGACTTTGTGAACAGTTTTTAATTTGATGGTAATCTTGGTGGTGAGAGGCGAATGGAAGACTTTTCAGGTGAAACTGGTAGAGTGACTTACAGGCTAGAAAACAAGATGTTAGGGAAATGGAGAATTTCTGTGTTTGAAACATAGGATATGTGTAACAGGCCAGGGAAGTGAATGCATCTCAGATCACAAGAGCTTTTGATGTTCTGCTAAGTGGTATGGTTTTTATTCTGTAGATAATGAAAAGACACTGAAGTATTTTTTAAATGATTAAATACATATACAGTCACTAGAATCATGCCTGATACATAATAAGTTGACAATAAAAGTTGAGTATCATTATCATTATGAGGCAAAAAATAGAAGCAGTGGTGATTTGAGTAACAGCATGGAATGGATGAGGCAGACAGAATAACAAAGGTTCAAAGGTTCTCCACAGCCTAACTCAGATTGCTGGGACCTCTGTGGGAGTCAGCAATGCACACGCTGCTCTATCTCCACCGTGTTAGTCAAATTCCATCGCTGCAACAGAACACTTTGTTTCAATGGTTTCAGTTCATGATTGGTTGGCCTGACTGTTGTTAGGACAGGGAAGGGACTGCATGTCATGGCAGAAGAATGAGATGAGGAAGTTTGCACAGATCTTCAAGGGCTGGAAGCAGAAAGGAGACAGAAAGAGAGACAGACAGAGAGAGATACAGAGACATAGAAAGAAAGAGATAAAAAGGAAAGAAAAGGAGGACAAGGAAGAGAGGAAGAGGTCAGGTTAGGACAAAATATCCCCTTCATGGATACGCCCAGTTACCTCTGCTTAGACCCCACCTGATAAAGCTCCCACCAATAAACACATAATGAAACACATCTATAAATGGATAAATCTACTGGTGAGTTCACTTCCTTAATAATCCAGTTACCTCCCAAAGGCCCCATATCTGGACATTATTGGATTGGAGACCAAGCACATGAGTTTTTGAGGGACATTTGGGATCCAAACCATAGCACCCACAGGAGAGAAAACAATCACATTGAGCCAAGAATTGCACAATGAATGAGTAGAGGCATCTGAGGAGGAGGGCAAGAAACATGATCAGGTAGGCCACTCCATCAACTAGATGCCCCCCTTCTAACACTAGGCCATATGAATGGTGTACTATGAATTCACCTAATAGTATTTCCATCAGCTTCTGTGAATCTTATTTAAGGTTGAAATTAGATTATAACTAGGATGACTCTGAGATAGTCCTTTCAAAATTCAAAGAAGATCAGGCATGATGGTTGTTATGATTTGTGTCTAGATGTCCCTCCAAAGCCTCATGCAGTCACTGGGCTGGCTTCTAGAGTTTTTTATTGATTTATGGTCCAATGCTGGGATTATGGGTGTGAGTGTATATACACCCTGGGGCAGGTAACCTGTATATAATATAAGGGA
Source organism: Dinomys branickii (assembly GCA_004027595.1). Classification (NCBI taxonomy): domain Eukaryota; kingdom Metazoa; phylum Chordata; class Mammalia; order Rodentia; family Dinomyidae; genus Dinomys; species Dinomys branickii. The sequence goes on along the minus strand of PVLD010016666.1, from coordinate 8,052 downwards.
AGGAAAGAGGCTTGCTCTCTACTACTCCTCACTTTTTGCTCTTGCTGCTTTTGCTATTTTCTATAGCTATGAACGGTTGCCCTCTGCCATGTGCCACTCTGCCTTGGAGCCAGCCAAATATGGACTGAAACCTTCACAATCTGTGAGATAAATAAATCTTTCCTTCCTTAATTTTTGACATCAGGTATTTTGTCACAGCAATGAGAGAAAGGTAACCAAGACAGTGGTGAACAGCTCTTGGGAGGTTAAAGCAGGAGGCCTACCATCAAGGCCAGCCTGGGCTATATAGTGAGTTCAAGGCCAGCCTGAACAACATAGCGAGACCTTAACCCCCCAAAATCAAAAGAATGGATTCAAATTGACTATCAAATAAACCTGTCTCGTCTTCCTCTCTCTTCGTTAACATGAACAGCAATTGCATCGATATCAACTCCCACTCCCCATCTCCTAAACCCGGAGTCTATCTCCTACGTCCTTAATTAAGCCTAGCTTCTATCTCTCATCTGAACTCATCTCTAATCCAGTAAGCCAAAGAAGACTATTAAATGAGAAAGGAAAATCTATGGGACCTATGTCTTGCCTTTTCCTTAAGAGTACACTTTTCTTGCACAGGGGATGCTTCTCATAGGCTTCTCCAGTATCTCTCTTTGCCTTTCTCTAGTAGGGCTGGCATTTATCAAGGCGATTGGCTTCAAAAGGAAGTATTTTACTCTCCCTTTCTGAGAATAGACCTTACTTGGTTTTAATTAACCAAGTCCTCCTATATAATCCTTTTATACAGCTCCAGGCTCAGGACGCGTAGTGATACAGGTCAGGCCATTCAGGTTTAAGTCTTTCTTTTTGCCAATATTGTCTGAGCACAGACAATAACTGCAAGAGATAGAGAAAAGTTGAGACCTTATCACATTGCTTAGGTGTTGGACAATGTTGGGCTTAAAACCATTTCTACCAGTAACTTCCCAGTTACAACAGATTGAGGCAAACAAGATGACTACTTCAACAAGTTTACACACTATATTTTATTAGTTGCAACCAGAAAGTTCTCGTTAATATATCTTGAGGTTTTCCATTGCCTCAATTGCTTGCTTAGACAACTTAGAACATATGGTCTATGCAGCCCTCCTTACTTTGAAAAATGAACAATTGGAGTTGTGACAAAGAAGCAATGTTTATAGGAATCTTGGGAATATAAATTGATGGGTAGGTTATAAATACTGTAACAACATTATCCTACATAGTAGGGGACAATGACAACTTTGAAACATCATCTTCTTTTTGCTGAAAGGACTGAAAATTTTCTTTACAGAATGAATACAACCTAAACGTTTTTCTTAACTACATCAACATTTTTCTTTAAATTTCTTCATCAAAAATAATGCGGTTGGAATTTTTCAAATTTTCAGCATGAATGGAAGTAAATGTAACTAACAGGTAATTAATTTATTTGCAAGACTTTGCTGATTTAATTCCCTATAAAATATGTTCAAGTTTGGTGGAAAAATATAACTGCCGGCCAAGGGCTCTGCTCGAACCTCTTATTAATCTAAGCTTGTATTTCAAAGAGGTAGGGTGATTACAAATGATTTATCTCTACCAATTCTTAAAAAAGACAGAAAAAAAACCCCTAAAACTACATTGGGGAATATAATTCACAAGAAGGTGCAGAAATCTTTAGGATGGTAGTACTTAATCAGAACTGTAATTCTGATGATAAATGAATTTGCAAACATTTCTCATAATTTACTTATATCTTAAATCTATGAGGTCCTCTCTCTTGAGAGTGTGTCTCTCTGGCTCAACTGTAAGTGTATAGGACATCAATTTAAACCCTATCCTGACACAGGATTACTGGATAGCACATCAAAACATGCTCATTGAGACTGAACTCACCAAATAAATGATACAGTGCAGGAATTTACTTCTGACTTAGGGGCTGCTAGTTTACTAGGTATAGAATTATTAAATATTACTTATATAAAACCTGTTATGAAATAAAATTCTTATATATACAAAATCCCAGCAAAATTGGTGGAAGTCAAACAGCTAAGAAGGAAATTTTAACCTTTTTTGACTCCTTTTTGCCACTTTGGTAGCTTCAAGAAATCAGTGAGTTCCTTCTTGGAATGTTTTTGAATTCACAAAATAAACCACGTAGGATTAAAAAGAAAACTAATTGTATAAAATATAGTCATCAAAATATTTTAAAACTTGTGATTGAATATTGTTTTGCTTCTTTATTAATAATTAAATAACAAGATGTAGTAGTACATCTGATAATTACTATAATTTCAGAATGATGACAAGTATACACAAAAATCACATGGTGTTTGTAAAAATTCTAATGCAAAATAAAAATGAGTGTTTTCACTTGTAACAAAATCACATGTACAGTGGTGACTCTATTCACGAACTTAAGTCATTCCACAGCTTTGGTCACAGAATTTGTTTCGCAGTTCCGGTTACAATCATGGAACAAATTCTGTAACCAGAATCCTGTAAAGAATTAGGTTTGTGAACCAAGGCAACACTGTACTGCTGATACAACTGTGGATTGTTTTTCTGTAATCATAATGAAAGGAAATATCAAATTTTACTTAGAAGTGAAAATTAATATGTAATAACATTTTTTCTATCCAAGTTCATGGACTCTCTGAATTCCAAGTGTCTGGGATCTGGGATTAATTCATAGCTTTTCTATCTTTGTGATTCTAATTTTAGCGGTGATGGTGTTTGCTCCTTCTGATCTTCAATGACCTTCCCTGCCCTAAAATTAGAGTTAGATATAGATAATCGCAATTATTAGGAAGAGGATGGAGAAGATTATTGGTTTACTTGGTAAATACCAGGAAGTACCAGGCAAATTTGATTTGACCAATCAGAAATTAAGTAGAATATTATATGGAGGAGTTTATTTTTGTAGCTTAAAGTGGGCCATATCTGTATAAGACACTACTTTTACCTGCTAATTGTCCATTCCATATCCATCTGGTGATCATACCTAAATTTTCTTTTGGAGAATAAGCTCCTCCAGTCCTTACTAACATTGTTAGTCAATGTTATTTGAAGAGTTATCTCTACTCTAAACCCTAAAAGTTAGCTAATGCCTTTCACTTGTGACACTTGTGAGGCTGGAGTGATCTAGTGAACTTTGGTGAGAGTTTCCCAGAGATCTTCACCTCCCTGAATTTGTGGGTTTTTTGTACAGCTGAGTGAGTACCAGCTTTCTTACATCAGAGAAGACTTTGCAATGTATGAAGTATGCTGAAGAAGGAGAGAAGTAGGTCCATCTGAGCTGTCCCAAATGCCCATTGGGTCAGCCACAGAAGTAAGAATAAGGTCAAAGTAATATGCTATAGGAAAGTGATAGTAAATGTTTTAGAATTTTCAATGATACAGACAGCATGCCAAAGCATACTATAGTGGTCAAGAGCTAGGGGCTTTAAATTAATACTTGGATTCAAATCCAGGACCTTTCAGTATCTATAGCTTAGATACCTTAGGTAAATTGCTTAATTTTTGGAGCATTAGGCACCTTAGATCTAAAACAGAGTTCCTAATTATTATCTGACAGGAATATTAGGAGAATTACATGAGTTAAAGTATGCAACTTGCTCATAAAATGACTGCCATGCTGCAAGTATTAAAAAATTCTGTGACTGGCATGAAAGAGGAGCCAGTATTAGGCTATTATTGTTTAGATCTGAAATAATCCCTAAACTCTCATGTGTTCTGTAGTTGATTGGAAAATGGGGATACTATATTCACGGCTACCAGGAAGTGGAAGTGTGTCCTCTCTTCTTTAAAATTGTGGGTGTCTTGCGATGTGCCTTAATGACAAGAAAGTTACTAGACAGATTGATTATTACAGGTGAATTGTGGGCCATGCCCATCTCATATGTTGCAGTACTAACTCCCAAAATCTCAGAATGTGACTATATTTGGAGATAGGACTTTTGAGAAGCTCATTAGATTAAAGTGAGTTCATTTGACTGGACTCTAAACTGCTATGTCTACTGTTCTCAACCAAAGAAACCTAGAACACAAACATAGAGAGAAAAGACTACATGGGCACACAGGGAGAAGATGGTTGTTATGGTTGATACATTGTGTCAACTTGGGGAGTCTAGAGGTTTGGCTAAGTAACTCAGCAGTTGTAAACCTTGGGGTAAAAAGGACATGCCCTTACCCTTCTGGGATGTTGTTTATTATGTTAATTTGGGAAGTTTAGAAGGTTAACTATGTGACTCAGAAGGGAGCTGGGGTGCTTATTTGTATTCATCCTGAGCCTGGGAGGAGGAGGGCATGGACATTGTGTGAGAGCTACATGCCCCCTGGGTGGGGCTAGACTGTTTACAATGTAAGAGAAGAGAAGAGGCTGTTTGCAACCATTCCTCCCTTTTGCTGGTGGTTTTTGCTGTGTTCTGCTGCCATGAACATTTGCCCTCTGCCATGTGCCACTGTGCCTCAGAACTAACCAAGTATGGACTGAAACCTCCACAAACTGTAAGCTAAATAAACCTTTCCTCCCTTCATTTTGGGCATTGGGTATTTTGTCTCAGCAATGAGAAAAAGGTAACCAAGACAATGGTAATCGATGGGACAAAAAGAAAGGCCTCAGGAGTAGCCACTTCTGCTGATACTTGGGTCTTAGCCTTCTAAACTTCTGAATTGTGAGAAAATAAATTCCTATGTCACCCAGTCTATGTAAATGGTACCCCCAGTAAACTAATACACTACTACTCAATAACTATAAACAAGTTAAAAAAAACTAAACAAACAAATGGAATGAGTGTTCTCAAACACCAAATAACAGGAAACCAAAGAAGTCATCCCTGAGAGAGGGAAATATGTGTTGAGTCTCTTTTTCATCTTGATTTTCTTCCAGAAAGCATTTTGGAGAAAGTGGTGTGGGAGACAGAAACACAGAAATGCACCATGGTCTCTCTAAAATCAGAAGAAGGGACCGAAGTCCAGGGATTTTGAGGTGGACAGAATTTTTCTGAGCAGAGTATCAGAGGAGAGATATATGCAACCAAAAAAGCACTTTAGAAATTTGCAACGAGGTCTTGTCAAGCCATTGACTGAAGATTAAACTAAATATGTAGGGAAAACCTTTATGAAATTAAGCAAAAATAATTACTAGATAAAGAATAACTCTCATGCAAAGAACAATCATCAAGGCCCCCAGAACCCACACAGTGCATGTTAACCAGAGGGAAAAGATCTCACTGAACTTTCAGGACATATGGTAGAGATACTAACATGCTCACACCTTATCAAATGGGGTAAATGAGTCATACAGCAGGAGTTATTCTAGGAAATTTCAAAGTCAGACCATGAGACTACTTTGTAAGTAGTGTAACAAGGGGTCCTCTTATAATACTGAAGGACTCAAGTCATTAAAAGTTATAATTTTAAATGTTTATGTCCTATAAACAGTGCTTCAGATTATGTCAGGAGCAAAGTCTGAAAGACATAAAAATATACAAAACAACAAACAAAGCAGAACAAATAAAGACAAAAGTGGAAAATTAAAAAGGTGAAAATGAAAGAACAATAAAGAATAACAGAAAACCCAAAGTGACTTCTTTAACAAAGTCAATAAAATATTGAAATCTCTAGAGAGAAAAGGTTGTTTGTTTTGTTGTTTCTGGTAGTGGGAATCAAACTCAGGACCTTATGTTTGCCAGGAAGGTGTTTATGCCACTGAGCTATATCTCCAGCCCTAGACAGAAAAGTTTAAAAAAAGGAAGGAATCCCTACATCACACATTTCAGAAATGAAGCTGAGCATGGTAGAGCATAACTGTAATTCCGGCACTCAGGAGGCTGAAGCAGGAAGATGGCCCTGAGTGTAAGGTTAGCCTGGTCTACATAGTGAGTTCAAGGCCAACCTGGACTACATACAGATATTGTCTCAAAAAAATTGTTTTTCAGAAATGAAACCAGGACAACAGTTTAGGTTATATGTACATTCAAATTAGATAGAGGAAATATAATTTACTCATGGCTTTATACATAAAATAATTTAGGCATTCTTTAAAACAGAAAAATATCAAAATGACATAATAAAAATGGAAAATAGGAAGAGCTCTGTATTTTATATTAATTGATGAATAATTAAGATTCTTTACAAGAAAAAAAAGAATTCCATGCCCAAAAGTCTTCATTGGTGAACTTTATCAAATATTCAAGGAAGCCATAATAGGAACATAACATAAATTGTTTCAACTAAAGGAAGCAGGACTGCTTCCCAACTTGTTATACGAAGTCAAAACTTAAGAGATGTAAGATGAGTAAATATTATATTCACAGCTCTCAAAAATGTACTCTAAAATTTCTGCACAAAATATAAGCAAGTGAAATTGAAAATGGATAAAATTTAGCACAATATCAGAAATCAGGGTCTATGCCAGATTAGTTTATAATCTTGTGTGTGTGTGTATATATATATATTTTTTATTTTTTATTTTATGTACATATAACCTACACTGTTGTCCTGGTTTCATTTGTGAAAAACAATTTTTTTTTGAGACAATGTCTGTATGTAGTCCAGGTTGGCCTTGAACTCACTATGTAGACCAGGCTAACCTTACACTCAGGGCCATCTTCCTGCTTCAGCCTCCTGAGTGCCGGAATTACAGTTATGCTCTACCATGCTCAGCTTCATTTCTGAAATGTGTGATGTAGGGATTCCTTCCTTTCTTTAAATTTTTCTGTCTAGGGCTGGAGATATAGCTCAGTGGCATAAACACCTTCCTGGCAAACATAAATGCAAGATTAGTTTATAGTTTGAAGCTAAACAATGTAATTTATAAGACAAGCAAGAAAAATGAAAGCTGTATTATCAAAAAGAAGATGCAGAAGAATACTTTTTATAAAATTCAACACCTATTAATGAAGAAAAGTAGCTAACTCTTAGAAAAATGTTTATGAAAATGGTAACAGATTTCAGAATGTGTGTATATGTAACAAACAAACCAAGTTACTCAATTATACAAAGTACCACTGAGCTTGAAAACTGTTAAGGTCATGAAAGAAAAGAAAGCCTGAGAAACTTACAGGTCAGAGGAAACTAAGGAGACATGACGGCCATACAGAGTGAGACATCCTTGATTACAAATTAGAAGAAAAAGAGGAACTAGGCAAAAAAGAAATGAACAAACTGGGATAAGGGAAAGGGGGAAAGAAAGGAAGGAAAAAAATATATATATATACACACACACAAGGTAGCTAAGGTAATTGTGGTACTAATTTCTATTGCTTTATTGAAAGGAAAAATTAATGCTTAATTTTTAAAAAAATTTTTACCAATTTTCTATCCTTGTATCTGGTAATCTGAACAACTACCTTTAAGATAATAATATGCAATATGTCAAACTATTGATTTCTATCATCTTGTTTTGAAATTCTGTATCATTTTCATGCTTTTTATTTCTATTCTCTTCATTTTTTTCTTTTCTTTTTTATTTAAAAAAATAAAAGCACAAAAACATATTAACAAACAGACACAAATTAGCATAAAAAATAGTACAATCAAAACTGATCTACAGACAAGGTGACATGGACTCAACAGTGGTTGTTGCTTTATCTATTGATATCTTCGAAGTGTATATATATGAACCCAGATACAGACATGCAAAACTGGTCAGACAATTAATCCTTTCAACAACAGAAAAACACAAAAAACAAAAAGACCAAAGACAAAAAAAAACAATAGTAGAACCATGTTAGCCCTCCTGCATATATGTATATTCATATGTACATACATACATTTTTGTCTCTTTCTTTTTTCCTTTCCCTCGTCCCATCTGTTCTTCATTTTTGAACAGATTTCCTTCATGTCTCTTAGTGTATATTCCCACCCTCAGGTTCTTACACCAGTGATACAATACGTTGCCTGCACATGTACCACTGATTTATTTCACTTATGAGTATGGACTCCAGTTTTGACCACTTGCCTACAAAGTCCCCAAAACTGTCTTTCTTTATAGCTGAATAATATTCCATTATATAAAAATGCCACAATTTTTTAATCCAGTCTTCTGTGGAT
>PVLD010016665.1:0-44213 GCA_004027595.1 Dinomys branickii | reverse complement strand
TATACTACAAAGCAACTGTAATAAAATCAACCTGGTACTGGCTAAATAACAGACCTGAGGATCAATGGAACAGACTGGAAGATGCAACCACAACAAAAAACCCACTCAGCTACCTAATATTTGACAAAGGGGTCAACCAAACCCACTGGAAAAAAGAAGGCCTGTTTAATGGTGCTGGAAAAGCTGGCTTGCCTCTTGCCGAAAACTGAAAATAGACCCCAGTCTATCACCATGCACCAAACTCAGGTCAAAATGGATCAAAGTCCCTGAAGCATTTATGAGGGTCTCTGACAGTCTCATCACTGGTTCCAGCCTGTGTCACCACTCTGTCCGGACACGCCTCCTGTCCACCCTCCACATATGGACACATTCGTGGCTTTGTGCGTGGCAGTGTTTTCAATGCAGTACCGGGCATTCTGCACTCCAGAGGCCGCCTGGTCTTTCTAAGTAGGGGCCTTGCTGGCCCACGTGGATGAATAGGGCACCTCTTACCCACAGCCCTGGATGGTTCCCCTGACACTGTGGGGGCCCCTCATCCCAGGAGGTGAAATCCTGACTCCGCTTTGCTGAGACCCCTATCCTGGGAGACGTTGGGCAGGTTATCAGGGTGAGTGTGGGTGCCGGCTCCCCACTCTGCCCCTGCTAAGAAATCTGGTCAGGACCAGAGGTTTTGCCTTGCTGTCATGCCTTTATGGGGTTCATGTTCCCCATCTTTCCAGACTTGCCCTTTCTCCACCCTGGGATGGGCAGGCAGCACTGTGCTGCCGCTTGTCTCATTGCAACCCATCCTTCAGCACGAGGCCCCAGATGTTACCCTGGTGGAGATTCCTGAGCCAAAGTGCCGAGAGCAGACAGGAGGCTACAGTGGCAAGTTCTGGAGCTGGGCATGGTGGGTCTTCCCTGCAGTCTGCTAGTGCTTGAGAGGCTGAAGCAGGTTGCTCCAGGTCAGCTTGGGCGATGTAGCTAGACCAGGCTTGAAGGAAGGAAGAAAGGGAGGGAGGGAAGGAGGAAGGAAGGAAGGAGAAGGAAAGAGAGGTTGCGCTTTCCCGGGGTTCCTGAGCCTGAGGATGTAGCTCAGTGGTAGAGTATCTGCCCAGCATGTGCTAGTCCCTGGGTTCAATCCCCAGTACCACGAACAAACAAAAAGAAAGGAAAAAAAGAAAGAAAATTCCCATCTGACCCACGTGCTGACATGAGCACCCTAAGAAATACTGTGTACATTATCTTCAGGCTGGGGGAGAAATGCACATGAAATGTGAAGCAACTTTGTGTTTATGCTTCACCATGTGTGCAAATATCTGGACCAGAGCTCCTCAGGCGCCTGTGTGTCAGGGAAGGGACGTCTAGCCTGTGCTTATAAGAAATCTGTGCAAGGCTGCAGCCAGCAAGGGGACAGTAGCTGCTCCTGGAGCTGGCGTTTCAGGAAGAGCGCTGAGGGGAGGGCGCTGCATCAGGGCCATGGGCAGGAAAACCTGCAGAGGGCAGTGATGGTGCCTATGAGGGATCCCAGTGTCGTGAGCACGGGAGATGGCTGGAGACCAGGCCACAAGGACTGCAAAGGTCCTGAGGCTGCCAGGGCTGAGGAGGGATTGATGGCCTCTGATGGCCTCCTGGCTGGACCAGGAGGAGAAGCCAGCAGGCATTGCTCTGAGAATGTCACTGCCAAGTTGTTGCAAGTAACCTGCCTCAAGATCCCTGTAGCTAGGACCAAGGGATGGTACCTGAGGACCCACCTGGAGGTCTGAGCTGCAGCGGTCATGTCCTAGAATGGGTGGGTCATGTTCCAGGGGGGTCTCAGAGCCTGCTGAGGACCTGCCGACAAGTGTCAATGGCAGGTCACCCCTCTGTTCTTGCTGTAGTTTGTGTCAGGGTGTCTCCCCTAAGCCTCATGCTTTTTTGGAGATGACTGGCTCTGGTCTATGGGGCTGGTTGGTGGTGCAGTGCTGAGAGTAAGCGTGCTGGGACTCAGGTTGTGAATGCTTCCCGCCCTAGGGCAGGTGACCCACATACAGTGTAAGGGATTGTAAGGGATAGAAAGAGGCTTGTCTCTTGCTTGCTGCTTTTGCTGTTTTATGCCCCCCCCCCCATGAACTGTTTCTGCTCTGCCTCTGTCACCCTGCCTTGGAGCTGTCAGACTATGGACTGAAGAAACCTCTACAGACTGGGCTAAATAAACCTTTCCTCCCTTAACTTTGGGTGTTGGGTGTTTTGTCTCAGCAACAAGAAAAGTAACTAAGATAGTCCTGGACTCAGTCAGTGTTTCTCAGAGCACAGAGACTCACAGGGCTGTGTGTGGCGTGGGCACCAGTAAACACAATGCCCCCAGGCTTCCTGCAGGTCCCAGCAGAAGAGGGATGCAGTTGACTCCCAGGAGGTGCTGCTGGCTCTGAGGCTCCGGGAGAGCTGTGGGGAAGGTCAGCGTGACAGGAGTGACAGAGTGAAGCTGTCACCTAGGGCAGAAGATACTGATGCTTGGGGGACCCTGTGGGGGCACTGCGGGGGAGCTGGGCTGTGGTGTGGGGGAAAGGGGGCTCAAGAGGTTGTGGAGGCTACAGACCGAGCAGGGAGTTTTGGGGTCTCCAGGGAAGGGGCAGCTGGGGAGCAGGTGATGTGCAGAGTTGACGTGAGAGGGGAGCTGAAGTCTGAGTGTGCAGGCGGCTGCTCACAGAGCTGCGTTTGGAGAAGCCAGGAAGGAAAAGTCTTCAGCAATCCCCCAGACGCAAAGCCGAGGGGCACAAGAGCTGAGAACGCAAGCTGAGGTGTGAAGAATCAATACAGCAGATCCAATCAGGTTTCCGGAAAGAAAATAGCCAGAAGGAGGGGTACAGGCTTCCTTTTTCCAAAGAAATAACAAGAAATACAAAGTGTTCCTTACAGTAGAGGATGAGATCATTTTTCCAGCGGGAAGAGCCAGGCATGTGTCACATAAGGTGAAGGCAGCAGCCCTAGGAGTAGGTGGGTCATCATAGAACTTCAGAGCAATAGCGGGGAAAAAGAGCCGCGGGGCGTAGCGGGTTCCCAGACACCTGCAGAAGGTGCTGCCATGTCTGTCTCCAGATCCGGCTGCTGTTCGCTGCTTTCTCTGCTGTTTGGAGCTTTGCAGAGGGGGAAAGGGAGACATTTGCAGATTTTAGGGCCCCTTTGCTCTTAAAAAATAGGTGGATTTCTGAGTTGAATCAGAGTGGTGGGGCATAGACCTTCTCATCTGAAACCAGCTCCTGGTGCACACAACCTTTTGCAGGACTCATGGCAACCAGCTGTGCTGTGTCACTGGGGGCCTGTCCTGGGGGCACAGGGGCCCACCCAGGAACACCCCCCAGTGGTCAGCTCTAGCTGGAGGGCCCGGCCACAGGGCCAGACAGAGAGGTGACACTTAGCCCGGAGAAATCCAGGGGCAGGGGAGGGGAGGGAGAGCCCCAGGCCTCGAGGAGGCCATCCCAGGCCGGGTGACCCCGCACAGGGGCTGGAAGGTGCCAGCGTGTGAGGGCCTCACCGCGCCCATCTTACAAGCGGACCAATGTATGGGAGGGGGATACTGGAGCAGTGCGGCGAGAGAGTGATGCGGCGGGAGGCGAGCGGGCACCGGGCATGCTGAGCTTCGCCACTGGCGGCCGACCGCAGGGCAGCGCGAGCCGTGACCGAGACATTGGCTGCTGCCTCATGTCGGGTCTGGTGTGCGGTCCTGGGCGCCCACAAAGCCCCGCAGGCAGCCCTTGCTCCTCCATGCCGTGCCTCGGCTTGTGTTTGTGCAGTTCAGTTTCTGTCATGTGTGCAGGGAGCTCTGCACCGGGAAACCCGCACCTCTACGGTGAGGCCCGCCTTAGTGTTCTGCCCGAGTCCTCCCTCCACGGTACCGCACACAGTCGCTTGCCCCAGCGGCTGTGAATTTTGCATCTACGTATTCATCTCAGAAAATAAGAAACAAAATTGCTTCTCTGTGGAAGGTGTACAGTCCTTCTGAGCTAATCGCTCTCAAGCAGCATAGTACGAATGTTCCTCCTTCAGCGACCTGTTCAATGGCCATTTGGGCTTACGACCCATCTTTTCTTTTCTGTACAGCTTTGTGCGTTTTGTTTATAGAGCATCTCTGTCTTTTTCTGTACCCGACACCTTGTCTATACAGCACTGCAGTGTTCGCTGATTGTAGAGCACAGCACAGCACTGTGGTTTTCTGTCCTGTTATGCATTACGGCACTGCATGCAAGTGTTATGCAAATAACAGCAGCCATCAAGCTGGAGCTTCCCCTGGCCTCATCTCTGCCCGGCGTACTGTAACGCATGCACTACAGACTCTTCCTCCTTTAGCCACCGACTTACTTAATGACTTGGTCTCTGGAATGAAACTCAGTCCTTAACAGCCACCTACACCCTGTGGGCAGCACAGGGTGTAAAAAGCTCCGAGTGGTGACTCCAGTCCGAAGGGAGATCTGCATAGGTTCCACGCAAGCCACAGACCCTTTTATATGGGCCTTGAGCACTGGCAGATTTTGGTACCTGTGGGGATCCTGGCCCCCTCCCGTTCATGGGTACTGAGCAGAAGGCCATGAATACATTTGAAATTCACTTGTCTGGATCACTTTCAGAGAACGTGTGAAAGAAGTGTGTTTTTCTCAATAGCTCTGTACCATTTATTAGTACTGGTCCTGCTATTTTATAAACTAAACTAAACCTCCTAAGCTTCTCTGTAAAGCAACATGCTTGGCCCTCCTGTTCCCCTCCTAGCAGGGCAAGGCTGGGTCTATGAGGACTCCAGGAGATGGAGCAGAAAGAACACTGAGCGCGTCTGGGACGCAGTGATCTCAAATCATGTCAGCCAGCCGTGCTTTCGCTGTCCTCCTCTGCAGCACTAATCACATTTAACCCTTACAAACCTCCACAGAGAGAACACAATCATAAGTGAAATAAACCGGACCAGCACATGTAAACACTGCGTTGTCTCCCTAGCGTAAGAACATGAAAGAGTAAATAAAATCCAAAATGTACAGTAGATAACTAGAAAGGGAAAAAATTGCTCAAAGGAAGGAACAACGGGGGTGTGGGAAAGAAGAAAAAGTACTAAGGCATTTTATACACATATATATATATATATATATATGAATCAGCGGCATAACTGTACTGTTGGTGTCTAATGGTTTGTTGAGGGGAAGAGTTAATGATCAAAAATTTTTTGTTTTCTGTTTTTTTACTATTTTGACCAATTTTGTGTGCTTATATCTGGTAATCTGAGCAACTTATGTGACAACAACAATTTTGCAGCATAATAAACATTGGTGAATTCCTACAATCCTGCCTAGTGCCACTATGTATTGTCTCTAATGTTCTTTTAAATTATTATTTTCTTATTCTCTTTAATGATTTGATCAGTCTTCTATTCTTATACCTGGTAATCTGAGCAACTTCTTTGAAGATAACAATATGTAATATAACAACCACTGTTAATCCCTATCATTTGGTTTGAACACTGTATCATTTTTAATGTCCTTGCTTTGTTTTGTTTGTATTTTGTGATTGTTCTTTTTTTGGTACTATTTTCTTTAAAAAAATACATAAAAACAAAACAAAAACACTTATAGAAGGCCACAATTTTTCCAATTTTCTAAATATCCTGGTAATTTTAAGAACTAAGTGAGGTAATTCAGCTATATACTTAGCATTGACATAGCTTGTATAATTATTTCTAATTTGTTGTCCCGATAAATTAGATAATCTGCTATTGGTTTTGAAACTACCAGTCAACAGCTGCAAATATTTCACAATTGAAAGGGAAACTGTTGGTTTAAGTAATACAGCTCATCTCTGATTTACGGTTCAGCTCAGGAGTGTTTGAATTTAATATGGGAGAAAGTGACACGCATTTGGTAGAAATCGTATTTCTCATTTGGATTTGGATCTTTTCCTGAGCTGGTGGTGTGGGGGGCAGTACTCTATCATGATGCTGAGCAGGGCAGACGGCACACTCCAGTCACTCACACCACTGCCAGTAGACACAATGATAGCTTTTACATAGATAAGAAATCACACAAGATACTCAACACTTTTTAACAAATGGGCTCTTGTGGGTGGTTTTGCCCAGCAGTAGACTAATTTAAGTGCTTTGAGCATGTCTGAGGCAGAGCAGGCTCAGCTGTGATGTTTGATAGGTTGGGTGTGCTACCTGCATTTTCAGCTCATGATGGGTTTCTTGAGACGTGATCCACTGCAAGTCAAAGAGCATTTCTATGGGGATAAGCTGTCTGGAGCCCAAAGGATGTGCTGTGTGGGGCTAGAAGACTTCCTGTGCATGTAGTTACTGTCGTTGGGGGACTAGACCCTGCTGATTCAACTGGGTCCTCAGGTCCTTAGATTTCAAGGGCTTTTGGAAGCTGGTGTTGTGCTGATTTATCCCCAGTACAACCACAGTTCTTTTTGATCAAACCAGGCTAATCAGAAAAGCCACAAAAAAAAAAAAAATCAAGCCCTCTGCCCTTATGGCAGATGTCATACTTCAAAGTGGCTCAGGAAAGTGGCCGGACAGGTACGCTGCCCCAGAAAAAAGTGTTTGAATGTCAGATTAACATTGATCTGCCTTCCAGCCTTTGTTCCCAGATATCAAAGCAGGTTGGGACAATTAGGGGGTACTTCCGTGGCAATGGGGACTAAGAAGTGCCAGTATCCCCGGCCGAGGGCCCCGGGACTTGCCTTTGATGAAAGCCTTGCAGAAGTGTCATTTTCTACTGTCCAGTGACTCACACTTCTGTGCCTTAACTCGTAGGAACCCACCTGAACCCCACAAATGCCTCCAGAGTGACTCAAAGGAAGATGCTTGGCAATGGTGAGGCAACGTGGACCTTTTGTTTTGGATTTTAAACAGATATAAAAGTACCTTAGCTTGTGAACCATAAAACGATTATGTCACAAAAACTTAGTGATCATTCCTCAGCAGTGTTAAGCACTGTCTGTTTTTGCATTTCCCGGTTGGGATTTTCATTTCTGAAAGTCTGTTAGGTTGGGACTCAAGTGCGGCCCACATTTTCGTGGCCTTAGTTGCTGTTACGTTTTTCTCCATCTGCGCTTCTGTGGAAGGAAATGAGTAGCTCGGGAAGTGCCCATTCTGGAGTTTGATGCTGCAGTTATGGGAGTTTTAAGGTTCTTTGGCTCCCTGTCCCCTCTGTAAGTTGGTAGATGGATCTAGAAGTTTGGTCAGACAGAGTCTGCCAAAAAATGTATACACACTTCAGGAAAAGAAAAACAGGTGCCTTTTCAACGGATGTTGATACCCTTTATGGGGGACCCTAGAAGTTGTCATCTGTCACAGAAAATCCACTACACTGCCAACGTTTAGGATAGAAATTGCAAATGCACGTGCAGCAATCAGTGACCAAGGTTACCCAGGCAGCAGTGCACTGTACTAATAATGTCTGCAGCCTCACGGGCACCATGCTGAACTCCTCCTTCAATTGCAGAGGCCAAAGGTCACTTGTATTAACCTCATGAGGTCCAAATATATTTAGTATTAAAATATCTATACAAGTTTTTCTTTCCCTGAGGTGCGTATGCAGTTTTGGAAGACTCTGTGCATATACTAACATGTATATATTTTTCTGAGTGTGCACTTCATGGGGTGTCCTTTAACTGGGGTGCACATAGTGTCTGGTCGTCTCTTTCCGTGGTGATCTTTATCAGCCGTTGGTCGTCTTTGCCTAGGCCCCTTAATGCATGAGTGTTGCATGATATAGTACTCTGTTCTGCTTCCTTCTCTGATAGCTGGGGTAATTCCAGAAACACACCTTTTCCTTGTCAACCATTTGGAAAGAGCCTAGTCTTCCACGTAGGTATTTAATGCATTTGGATCCTTTTAAGTGCAGATTTTATAGGGAAGGCCTGATAACTGTTGATCCCCTTCCACACTTTCTAAAACCAGTGTTAAAGTAATGAGTTGGACCACGAACGTATCTGCAGGCTGAGGAGTCAGTTCAAGCTCTTGTCTTTTAAGCGTCACAGTGAATGAACTCCTGGGTCAGTCGCCTTTAATGTGCTTCAGCCCATTGCGCTTTTCTTTGTTGATGGCCCAGCTTTTCCACGTGGAGCTGGTGGGTCCTCTTCACCTCAGCTCCTGAGCCTGGTGGGAGGGATGCATATCGTCCTCCCAGTTTCCTTGCTTTTGAGTGTGAGAGCAAGTTCCAGGTCTCTCTTGAACATGGGGTTCAGCCGTTCGTCACGGGACCCTAGTTTCCACAGTGAGCAATGTTATTTGACGGCTATAATCTGAGATGTTAGCACTATTTGGTTTGTCTGTCTTTGCAGCTTTCATGTGTAGAACTAAGTGATGTGTAGTATCTTAAAAGATGTGACAAGGGTTCCCAGTTCAGTCTCTCTGGATGGAGGCTTTTCACTTACCCTCATTAATCTTGTCTTCTTTCAACCATGCTGGAAAAAATCTTAGTTCACAATACTAACGGAAACACTTTAGTTATCCAACAAAACATGAACAGAACAGCTCTACTGCTACTATCAGCATTGTGAAGAGGTGTCCAGAGCTCGGTGGGTTTTTCCTTTTGCCCCTATGCCCCAATCTGACTAAGGCCATGTAGGTCACCTTCTAGTGTCCTGAAGTCACCAGTCACAGTTTCTGTATGAGAAGTTATGCTGTCGATCAATTACCAGGTTTGTTTGCTTTTCTTTTGCTGTTTAGAAATTGCTCTAATAAATAATGTGAAATAATTATACAATTTCGAAGTCAGATCCAACTGAACAAAATACAAACAAAGGAATCCAGCTATTCTGTCCTTTTCACTTCGTTTCCTCTCCTTTATAGATGGCTAATCACAGGCCGTAAGCCTTACCCACTTCGAAAATAATAACTAAGGGTCCACTTTCCACATAAAGCACGTTGCTAGTTTGCTAGGTGCCCTTTCACACGTATCAGAACCACACTGCCTGGAAACAAAATGCAGCTGCTGATGGCAGATGGCCAACAATAATGGTTTTGGACGATTTTCTTTTAAACAAACTATTCTATGCTTAAAATATGGAAATTAAAAGTGAAGAAAAAAGGAAGAATGTATAATTTCATCATGTGGAGATTACCAGTATTAATATTTAGGATATTTTCACCTAGCCTTATTTTCTACCCAATTTCCTTTTAAAATTAGAACTGCAATATTAAAAGTTTGTGTTTTTGTGGGTTTACCATTATATCATGAAAAATTATCTTTGTCTTTTAAAATTTAAAGACTATGCAGCATTTTAAACGTTTAAATAATCACATCAGCAAGTAGTCAGTGTTACTTTGCTGGGTTTCCTTGTACATAACTTTGTGACTGCCACTCAGGATAGATTGCAGACATGCAATTATATACATGAAACATAAGATAGAGGTGCTCATTTCTAACATATTCTAACTAAGGGACACTCTAAAGCTCTTGGCAACAAATGCCTCTGGTCCTGTGTATGTGTGTGTGCACTGTCCTTTGTGCATATGTGTATTCTAGGGTATGTGTGTGGGCATGGTCCTGTGAATACGTAACCTTCTGTGTGTGTATTCATGCATATTCCAAGGTATGTGTGTGCACATGGTCCTCTGTGCATCTATTCCAGGGTGTATATGTGTGTGTGTGTGCACTGCTCTATGTGTTCATGGCAATGGAGCCACAGCCTGCTCTTCTCCATTTTCTGTGGTGGACTCCAGGAGGGATGAAGACCCAGGTGGGGATGGGAGTGGCTTGGAGGCTGGGTCTGTGTGGCCCCTTGTTGGTGTGCTGGATCTCAGCTTTAGCAGTTGAGAAAGCAGGGGCTGCCTGGAGCCCAGGGCTCCCACATCTGGCTAACCTGACCCTTGGGCTCTGTGTCCTCCTGTTGTCTTCGTCATGCCCCTTACAGGAGAAAGCAAGGCTGGATTCTCATGGATTCAGGGGTTCCTGAGCCTGTCACCCAGTCAGAGTCTGAGTCGCGTGGTGACTTTACCAGGTACAATGCTGTGGCTTCTGGGGAGTCACCCAGCCTGTCTGTGTATGCACTGTCAATGCTCAGAGCCAGCTGGAGAACACTGAGCAGGCAAACAGTGCAAAACATCTCCCAACATCTGGGGCTTGGCCGCCTGCTGATGGGCTCAGACCCACGCCTCACACAGTGTCACCTGGACCCTGGGCCGGGGTGACTCCGCAGAGGCAGGTGCGGTATTTTAGGCAGCTCCTCAGCTTTGGCCACACCTGTGACTCATGTGGGTCTTGCTGGAGGATGAAAGGCTGGTGAAGTCCACTCCCCTGAGTGACTCTCTGGGAGCATAGGCCCAAGTGATGTCACTGGCTGTGGAGCAGTAGGGACCTCAAGACTCATCCTCCTCACAAAAGCTGAAGGCTGGGAGCTGTCAGGACTCTGGATGGTGGAAAGGTTGCCACTGTCAGGAGCAGGCAGCCTCAGCTCCTCACTGTCTGGTCCACTCTCAGGCGAGAGTCCTCTCTCCTTCCTTTCTCCCTTCTTTCGTTTGGTTATTCCTTCCTTCCTTCCTTCCTTCCTTCCTTCCTTCCTTCCTTCCTTCCTTCGTTCCCTCCCTTTCTTTCTGTTTTACTTCTTTCTTCCTTGGAAATAACTGTCAAACTACAAATTGGCTGCTAACAAAAAGAACAAAGTCATGAGAGTTAGCATGTGTCTCGGTTACTTTTCTCTTATTGCTGAGACAAAATACCTAACACCCAAAGTTAGGAAAAGAAAGGTTTATTTAGCTCACAGTTGGTGTACATTTTTTTATCATCAGCTGGCTGCAAGGCAGGGTGGCATGGCACAGGGCAACAGTTCAAGGTGGCATAAGACAGCAAAAGCAGCAAGAGCAAAAGGGAGGGAAGCAAGCCTCTTTTTCTCCCTTATATGGTAAGCAGGCTACTTCTGCCTCCCAGGGTGAGTGTGACACTCACACACCTCCCATGTCCTCCTCTTGCACAGGATGAACGTGTTTGCAAAGTAAGGACCCTGGCTTCCCAATGAGTCCCTTGGTTAAACTTCTAAACTTCTCAAGTTGACACAGTGTGTCAACCATAACAGTCCACCCTTTGTCAACTAAACACATTTTTAAGCCAGGTTTTACATACAAAGTTGTGGTTATTATTAACATTTTATAGCTTGGACATTATAACACAGGTATAACAATCCCTAAGAACCGGCATTATCTATTAACATTATATTACATTAGAACCATAATATTCTGCCTCTGTGCCCCCAAAGACTCACACTCATCCCTTTAGTCCATCTCTAAGAGCTGTCAAAGTCCTAACAGTCTCACTATTGTTGAAAAGTCCAGGTGTCAAGTCTCCTCCAAGATGTAAGCGAACTCTTAGCTGCAATCTCCTGTACAAAAGAAAACAAAGTTAAACACTTCTAACATTCAATGGAACAAGATAAACATGTTCATTCTGAAAGTTATGAACAGGGGAATACAAAAGATTGGGTCCAAAGCAAGTCTAAAATCTGGAAGGGCAAATATTAAGTCTTGCAGTTCCGTGTCCAGCATCTGAGGCAATCTGTGACAAATTGTGAGCTTCAAAGGGCTTGGATGGCTCCACGCCTACTGCACTTCTGGTGGTTACAGCTCCCAGGGCTTCTCTCTTAGGCCCACTTTTCTCCCTCCTTACAGCTTTCCTTAGATGATCCATGTTTTTGGATTCTCCAAACATCTGGGGTCCCCACTGTACCTTTGGCTTCACCCTCACAGGTTCATACATTGCCCTCGCAGGGGCACATTTTCCGGCCTCTCAGGCCTTCTGAAATCAAAATGGAAGCATTCTTTAACCTCGGTACTCTTGCATTTTGCATGCCCTAAAACCAGCACCACATGGACGATGCCAAGGTCTGTTGTCAGCTGGAGCAGTAGCCAGGCTTTCCTCTCTCTTAGCTGTAGGGGTTGAATGCTTAGATTGCTGAGCACTCTGAATCCAGTTCTGAGGAACCAATTTTCTATGCTGCTGCTATTACAGAACATGATGTGGCCACTGCCATTCTCGAACATGGTGCTTTGTGGCTTTCTCCTCAAAGCACAGTCTTTCACTTTTGCAGTTTTGAGGCTGCAAAGGGTGGAGACTTGCTGCTTCTTGTGCTGCCTTCAGGCCATCTTTTTTATTCTCCTGTTCCTTCTCAGCAATTGAAAACACCTCCGCTCTATGTTTGCAGTGCACAGCTTTGCTGGAGCTTCCTTTCTGGACAAACTCACATTTTAAATCATCTTGCTGGGCACTTTGTTGTTGATTTAGAGCTGACTAAAAGGCCCCAGCAGTAGTCATACCACCACCTCAACAGTTGACTGCGTTGAAATTTCTTCAGCCAGATTAATTAGTTTGCCACCCTTAAGCTCAGTCTCAGATACTTGTCACCAAGGAAGTACCAGGGACAACAAGCACAGACTTCAGTACCACTGTCTTCAGGAATGCCAGCCTGTCCCAGTCCCAAGTCCTCATTCACTGGTGAGCTCGCTGTGAGGGTGGGAGGTGGAGGTAGGTGGGGAGATCTGGTCACTGTAGGCATGGCCTGGAAGAGTGAATCACAGTGAAACCTGGAGAGCAAGTAGCTTGTTCTGTCAGTATTCCACAAGAGCAGCAAAGATTTCTAATACATTCTAACTTGATAAGCGAGTGATGTCTTGCAATATGAGTAGTAAGTGATGCCAAATGTCACATGATCATGACTAACCTCTCTTTCCCTCTCCTCGGGATCATGAGTAATCATTTCCCAGCAGCACGATGTTATACAGGAGATCTTATCTGCAAAGGAGGAGGAGGAATGTTTCTTTGCCAATGAGATTAGGGAGATATAAAAGCACAAGCAGAATAAGGCTGTAGCAGTATGAGCAGTGACTGTTTAATGACAATGCCATGTCACCTTTCCGTGAAACCCTCAAACAGAGGCAAAAGCATCTGTCATTGGATAGGTTTCTTGTTAAAGTTGCATGAAAAGAAATAGGTTTCACTGTACCTGTAGACAGGAGTGATTCCACTAATGATAGTAAAAGTCATCCTGCATGGTGACCCTCCTCTCTCTTGTCTCCCTCACACCATCCACAAAGGTTTTCAAAGGTAAGTGCGGGTGAATTTGTTTCTTTTTCTTTTGTATTTTCTTTATTATTTTGTGTTATATTACAGTATCATAATAATTTTATATGAATATTTTTGGGTAGTGGAACAAATCCTCTGAGTTTCTATTATTTCTTGTGGGGAAATTCCCTTGATATACAACTGCTTGGGATTATAAGCATGTTTATAGAACAAATTATGCTCATGAACTAAGTTTTCACTATAGGCGCATCTTTCCTCCTGCTTTAATTGCTGCTCTCTCTTCGCTACCCTGCTACAGACTATTTCTCCACCAGACTCCTCTGCCGTGCCACCCACCTCGGGACCAGCTGACTATGGACTGAAACCTCTACAAGATGAGCTAAAATGAACCTCTCCTCCATTAATTTGTAGGTGTCAGGTGTTGTGTCCCAGAAACAAGAATGTAACCAAGACAGTGGAGAACAGATATCAAACTACAGGAGATAGAGAAACAAGACCTGGTGTCTAGAGCAGTGGAGTGATCACAGTTTATCTCACACTATCGTATTCTTTATAAAGAACGCAGAGAGGGGCTCAAAAGCTACAAACAGAAGGAACTGATGAGGATCAGGCAGTGCTAATGACCCTGTATTGATCAGTGCACTCTTTGTGTACCTGTGGGACACCACCTTTTGAGTCCCAGGAATCTGAAAAATTAGCTCACATTAATAAAAAAATAAAATCTAAACACTGAAATTGACTGTAAAGTGTTGATTTTTATGCTGTCTCAGAGCACAGTGGTAAGAGATGCATACTGCTCAAAGAAGAATGCAGAACCTTAATCCAACTGCTGTCCTGCAGCCACATCACTGGTTGTCCTTCTCCATGGGGTCCCCACCCTGGAGGCTGCTCGGGTATGAGTCCCTGGGATTCCGCCGTTAAATCTGTCTCCTTGTTCACAGTGATGGCTGCCCCCACCATCACTTTCACTTTCATATTTGAGAAATCTTGAAAAAAATGCTTTTGCACCTGGAAAAACAATCCGTGGCTTTAGCTCCCATTTTGTGGCTGTGTCTTTGCATCTTCACTCTTTCTTCTCTGTACCCTGAGGTTGGAGAATTAGCTCTTTGGACACAGAGTGATTTCAATGCACCCTGTTTGAAGACGACATGATGAAATCCAGCCTCCCGCCTGGAAGAGAAAGCTGATTCCAGAACCGAAGCGAGAAGTGTAGGTAAAGGGGTACAGAGCCAGGAGCAGGGATCAGGACTTCTGGACTCAAAGCTGGGACGATCTGAGTGACAAGATGGTGAAAGAAATGAGCAGAGGGTTTCCAGTACTGCCTGGATGCTCTGTCCTCGAGCATCACCCTGGGGAGGTGCGGGGAGAGTGAATGGGGCTCTTGACCTCTCCATGGCCTCTCCGCAAACTGACAGCCCCATGAACAAAACATTAGACAGCCCAGCCTGCAAGGAGCTGGGCCAGTGCTTCCCCAAACTGTCAAGGCCAGTGGGTGAGGAACGAGGAACGTCTGAGACAACAGTTACAGCCAGCAGGAACCTTGGGGGCCAGGTGGATGCGATGACTGGGACAGAGGAAAGGAAGGGGCTAGACCCTGAGAAGAGCTGTGTTGGCTGATTGTGATAGCACAGACAGAAAGAGAACGGCCTGAGGTGTTAATAACGGGGGCCTGGGTGTGGTGTCCGGGTCTCTTCACTGTCATCACAGCTTTTCTAGAAACCTACAACTATTCTCTAAAACGAGGCCTGTTTGTAAGCATCCAGGTCCCTTTCAGCACAAGGTAGAAATATTGATACCCACTGTTCCTGAGTTGGGGTCTCTGCCATCACTGGTTGTAATGAGTCGGTTTGATCTCTTGGAAGTAGCCAGAGCAGGGACAGATGGGAAATCCCCTTTTTATTGTACATCATAAATCCTTTTATGATAGAAAATAAAACAGCAGAGATATGCTTTTCAGGGTGCTTGAGAGGCCCTTTGGGTCCAGAGAGTCTTGCAGAAACTGGTTTCCATGGTGCCGGTTTACTTCCCCTCTAATTTTCCCAGTTGGGCCCCTTTGCGTGAGCTCCCTAATGCTGGAAGGGGTGCCACTCTGAAGGGACTCTGACCCTCACGGTGGAGCAAAGACAGAAACCAAGGCATCTGGCAGTGTAGGAATAACTTCTAGGAGCTGATGTAAGAAAATGAGGGTGTATGAGAAGTAACGTGTTAAATAATAGGCTTAGTTGCTGTCCCAGTAGGGAAAAATACACTGGAAAGGTTTAACTGAAGCCAGAGAGAGCAAAGTGGGGCGAAAGGAGCCAGAAAAGGGGGCTCAGAGCAGCAGAAGCTTTTCCCCCAGTGCCTGTGGGCAGAGAGCCGCTCTGGGGTTATGGAGCAGAAGCCGACCCAGCAGAGGGTGCAACAGGCTGATCCAGGCGCCCTAGGATCCAGAAGCGCTGGGTGACTGCAGGGCACCTGGCCTCTTCCGGGAGTAAGCAGGACAGAGAGGAGGACAACCATAGGCAGGGAAGGTGGCGGGTGTGGTGACTGCGATGGACCTCAGCAGCGCACAGGACTCTGCAGAGAAGAGCTTCCCAGCTCTGCCTTCCCTAAACTGACCCCGAAGCCAAAAGAGCACTTGTTCCACCCTGTTGCTCTGTCCACCCTGGACTTTCTTCTCCACAAAAGGGATGGGAGTCCTTCCAGGGTGGCTGAGCGCATGTGTAGCAGTGCAACATCAGATGGGGCTGTGATGAAAGGACAGGGGGCCAGGTGAAAGGAACACCTCCTGGCCACACGGCTGTGGTGAGCAGGGGCACAGTGAGCACGCAAGAGCCAGGGATGCTTTGCAGACACGCAGAAGACAGAAGCCACTAAAAGCAGCAGGAGAGAGGGCCGCAGGAGGCCGATGAATGCCGCGGGATGGTTTCAATCGTGCTACAGATTTCCCAGGTAGGTGATGTTGGGGTTCACATGTGTTCCTAATGCTGCACATTAATAAAGAGCAAGTCCCTTGCTTGAGAGAAGCCAAGGAATCAAAAAAGAAAAAGTAGGTGCTGAGAGCTCGGCAGAAAGGGATGTCTAACTCCCTAGTCCTCTGAAGGAGGGGTCACCTCAGCTTATCCTGGAGGGAACAGCTCATCTCCACCAGGAAGTAAAACTGTTCACGACTACTAATCATAGTCCCGTGCTTAGGAGAGATGCTCAAGTTTTAAAACTGTGCGATGGTAGGCTGCAGTGTGCTGGAGCCCAGCTTGGGCTGTACGGTGCAGGCCAAGAAGCGCTTCATCCCTTTTGGGGACACAGCATTCTGAGGTTGCTGTGACAATTTATAGCAAATGGAATGGCACCAAGCAACATGCTCCTTCTAGATCTCTGGAGATCTCAGTTGAAATCAGCATTCGAAGGAAAGTGCTCCCTTTAAGGACTCCAGGGAAGGTTCCAGAAGCCCTCTGGCTGCCGCAGCTGCCCTGGAAAAAGGCTGCCCTGCCCCTCACTCCTTCTGTCTGTTAAAACCAGCCCAAGAGCTTCTCATAAGAACCTTGCTTCTGTGCTAAGTGGCTACCTTCATTCCCAGCATGGTCTTTTCCCCTCAGGATCCTCGACCCAATCACCACAGCAAAGACTCTCCCCAGATCAGGCCGCATGCGTCGGTTGCTGGAGCCAGGGCAGAGGCTCATCTTTTGGGGGCCACTCACTTTTCAACCTATTGCAGGGGCGACTAGTGGGAGTAACACCGACAGACAAAGCCTCAGGAGAAGGTCTGGAACTGAAGAGCCCCACTGAACTGGTTTCCTGTTTCCCTGCTGCTCAGCAAGAGTAAAGTTCCTGTCACAGCAGATGGAGGTGTCCAGGGGAAATGCGGCTCAGCAGCCCTGGAGCTAACAGTGCTGCAACAAGCATCCAAGAGGATTCAAGTCTTAAAAGGAAACCAAGGCTGATGGTTTGTAGAGCCAGTTTGAATGTGCTCAGGAGACGAAGGGCTCCAGTCAGACAGCCGCACACCTCAGCTTCCTGAGTCGGAGTAAGAGATCTTTTCCCCAGGCTGTGGTAAGATTTCTGCCAAACCAGGGAGAAACCCAGATATTACTGCCTACTGTCAGGAAGACATCAAAACAGGCACATCCATACCCCTAGGAACACTGAGAAACAGTACAAAAGCAATAAAGAAACAACTAAACCCATAATGCCGACAGTTTAGAAAGGCCTTGAATATGAGTGAAGAAGACTGTATGTGTGATTCTGTATAGCTTGGTTTGTTGATACCTGAGAACTATGAAATATGCCTTTCTAAATTCGTTAGGGTCAGTTAAAGTGGTTGTGAGCACATAATTAAATTCACAGTCAGTTAACAATTTGTCCTACTATAGATGTGCAGCACGTACTGTCTATGCCCCTGCATGGGGCTGGTGTCTTCAGGCTGGTGCTCCTTGGCCCTGCTTCCTTCTCCAGGTGCCTTTCCCCTGGGGGAGGTCTGTCGCCTTACTTCCAACTCTCTGTCTTTTATTCAGTGCTTAAATTCTCGTGAAATGTTGGTTTTCTGTATTTATTTTATCTTATTAAATATGCTAATTTGTTAATCTGAGTGCTACCTAGCTTCCAAGTAATAATGGATATTCCACTTCACACAACCGGCCTCTTGCACTTTGAACGCTGCAGTGAATGGCTGAGACATTCCAAGCTGGGAGCCTCCTCTGGGCAGCTCCTCGAGCTGGTGGAAGGCAGGCCACCCTCTCTTCTGCCCTTCTGCTCTTGGAGCTGTGGCTCCATGGGGTTCCCTTCTTTGACTCTAGGTCTCCCAAAACAATCCATATTGACTTAGAGATTACCCAAATCTCACTGCAATTTATTCTTACTAAATTAGGTGTCCAAGCATATTGCTATTCTAATGGAGAATTGATTTTTATGGTATAGGTATTTCACTGCAGTTCCTCATTTTCTAGTCTTATTTCTTCAACTAAATTCTATTTTCATGCAAGAAAAGAATAAGTATCTTTTTGCTAGAAATATGGCATTTACTGTTTTGTGTATTTCTGTGCATATGTCTGAAAATGAACTCTGGGAGGACTTAGCAGGGAAATGTACGGCTTTTTTCCAAAGCTGGCTGGCAGGATGACCATCAGCACGGGACCCTGCAGGGCTGTGTGGTACTCCCCGGAGAAGCCAGGTCAAGGGCTGGGGTCCAGCTTGCTCCGTGAGCTCTGTCGTGTGTTTCATGGTCTTCTTCTGAGATAGTCTAGAGACTTCACCCACATTTTCTCTTTGTCTTTTGAGATTTCTGGGAGGTAGTGTCACGGTCTATTTGCTGTTGGTATAAGAAAACACCAGAAATTGAGTAATTCATAGAGAAAGTATTTTCCTCACTATTCTGCAGGCAGGAGTCATGAGCAGGGTGCTCATACCCACTGAGTGCTGTGGAGGCCTCCACTCAGGGCGCTGGAGCCAGGTTATCGCCCACCTCACTCCCTCATCTTACAAAGCCACCTTCGGGGCCTCACCTAATTCCACTCCCCTCCTAGAAGCTCACCCCTGAATGTGAAGCTCGGGGTTAAATTTCCAAGCCATATGCAAGCATAGCAGATGTTCTCTGGTCACAGAGGAGGAAAAAGTGATGTATCCAGAGACAAATAAGGTCAGACACTTCACTGAGACAATGAAGGCCTCTGTACCTCCCGCTGGTCCTCTAATGAGGGCAGGCGTGAAGTCCCACATGCCTGGCGGCTAAGCATCTGGGCTTGGGACCGGGCTTTGCCCATGAGCAGCTCCTGTCTGGCCCTGGCCCACCCTGCGTGACGACCAGTGCCTGTGATGATTCCAGGACTGCGTTCACCAGGCAGGTGTTGGGCTTTATTTTCAGGAGAGCAGGAGGATTCCAGATACGATAAGAAGGGAGTCCCAGAGTGGAGTTGGTAGAAATACAGAGAGGAAAATTCCAGGCAGGGAAAACGGCACACTGGACAATCATTGGGGGCATGGGATGGGCTCCACCAGGGCTGGAGGGACTCTGCAAGGTCAGTATCAAACTATGCTGTCTGCAGAAGTCAGGAAAACCAAGGCTCCTTCCGCTCACACTCTGTGTGGCCTTAGTCCTGAGAGGAGCTGGGCTCCCCTGAGTGATGCTATATGTGGCAGACACGTGGGGCCCTGCAGCCACTCCAGGTCCCTGAACACGGAAAGGTGTTTGGCTCTCACCTTCCATATTTGGCTTGCTGTTTGGTGGTGTCTGTTCTTACGCCAGCAGCTGTTGGGACCCCCTGAGCACTCCTGGATATAGGGACTCTGGGGCTACGCAAGCTGGCAACAAAGATTTCCATCTGGGTGGACGTGACCCTGAGGAGTTTGAGGAGGACATTAGAGTCTGTGGTGCTGGGGACGGAGCAAGGCTGGGCTGAGATGTGGCCAGCACTTCAGGTGAAATCCAGGCTCACAGATCAATGGCCACGTAGGACCATTTTACCAGGGTGCTTGTGCACAAAGTCACTGATCTTGCTAGGTGGGGCAGTGAATGTTCCATGCTGGCCTTGTGTGGCTGTGGGCTGCAGCCCACACTGGGGCCCACACAACAGGGGTATGCTGGCAATTTCTGGTGGGCACTCCTCTGGCCTCTTGTCCATGTACATCTCCTTCTCGCTTCCTGGGGTTGTTCTCCCGTGGGGTCCCCTCCTGTCCCAGGAAGGGGAGGAGAAGCACCTTCCTGCAGTGCCCCTCAGTCAGTCTCAGGGGCAGTGCTCCTGTTTGCCTACCTCAGCAACTACCAAAAACAGCCTGGCCTCCTGTGAGGGTCTTTGACCTTTGACCCCACCAGTGCCCATCTGCTCTGACTGCTACCTATCCACCCACACTGGTGCCCACTCAGGGTAAGTCCACTTAGGGTCCAAGTCCACTCGGTCATCTTAGCTGGAACTGATGCCACCTTTTGCAATCATTAAGAATCATCATAAAATCCAAAACAAAACAAAGAAAGTAAACCAGGCATTTAAAAATAAACATGAATATGAAGACCATAAACATAGGCTACCTGCAGTATGAAAAAGAACCTCTTCTAGGAAATTCACTCTGTAGGAATCTTCTAAAAATCAATTAAAAACCACAGCAGCAGTAGGAACACAGGCCCCGTGGCACAAATCCAGGCGCGAGGCAAAGTGCTGTGAAGGAGACTAGCCAGCCTCTCCCGGAGCGTTCTCTAGGTGCAGTGTGTGCGGCACTGCTTGTCGGTCTGCACTGTTCCCTGTATACAGCTCGGTGCGGACCCTTCTAATGAACACACATCTCACACTGACATCGCCTGTGTTCCGGCCTTGGTGCCTGACATGAGGCCTCCTGATGCCTGCCGTCCCGTGAGGAAGCCATCAGTCTGGGTGCTCCCAGTAAGGGCCCTGGGCCGTGGTGAGTGGTGGACTCCAGGATGAAAACTCTTGAAAAACAGCTTGCATTTGGCTCCCATTCAGAACTGGAATCGAATGTTGTCGCTTTTATATTTGGCACTGCAAGGGAGGCTCTTCAGGTTTGGCATCTATTTACAACCTGAACTTTATTTAAGACACATACATATGTGGTCTATTAAATAAAGCTACTGAAAAGATCAAGCAATGAAGCCCCCAGCTAATTCGATGCAGAGATCTCTGACCTTCCTTTTGCACTGCTGATGGAGTTGCAGTCTATACCAATTTTATTTCCACACTTCTGATGGGGCAAAGTCCAGCAGGCTCAAGAGTTTAAATCAGAAATATGATAATTTCTGTGTTAGTCAGCTTTTCAGTGCTACTACAAAATACCTAAAGTGAACTACCTTAGGGGGGAAAGATTACCTTGAGTCATGGTTTCCAAGGTTCAGTCAACGGCGGGCTAGTCCCATCGCCATGGGCTGGAGGTGAGGCAGAACAACAGAGGAGAAGGGCACAGCGGAGGAAGACATCTCATGGCAGCTGGAAATCAGATTCAGGAAGAGAGAGAGACAGAGAGAGAGAGCGAGAAAGAGAGGAAGAGGGAGAGGGAGGGCAGGGGAGCTGGAGGGTCAGACAAGAAGGGGCCAGGGACTCGGTCCAGTCCCCATGTTGCACCCCCATGACTTACGGTCTTTACCTGTGTCCTACCGCCTCTTCCCATGACCTCCCAATAGTGCCATCAAATTATGATACAATCAATAGACTGATCACCCAATGGACTTAGAGCCTTACAGTTGCTTCCCTAATGCCCGTCAGACGGCGGCCAAGCTTCAGCAATGAGTTTAGGGTCACTTCACCTTCAAACTATAGCACAGCATGGCATGATTTGATTTGAGCCATGTAGTACTTCAGTGCACTAGAAAATTCCCCATGGCCTCTTCTCTTATCTAAATAAAATTTTAAATCTCAACATAAACACGCCCATTATATGTCATTCATGCTAACTTTTTCTCAAAACTATACAAAAAATGGGAATACTGTACATGGCTGAGGTAAGAACCAGGAACACTGCACCTGGTAAATTCAAATCCAATTCACTCTGGAGAACATGTGGGACTCCAATGTGTTCTCTGCTGCCTGACACAGCTGCAGCCCTTGTGGTGGTAGCCACCATTTTGCCCACCAGGGAGCCTCAGCAAACATCTCAAGCCCTCTAAGACTAACAAACTTGTTAACATGGTCTTCTCAGGTGGTGTGTCGGCCACTGCTTCTCCACTGATGTTGAACAAGTCCATAATTGTACTCTGATTGGCCCTGGCCCTCTAGATCTATCATAATTTATAAACCCCTTTGTCCTACATGGGGTACAAGGGTCCACCTATCTTTCTTTCCTTTTTTTTTTTTGGTATCACGATTCAAACTCAGGACTGTGCATTGGCCAAGCAGGGCACTGTGCTGCTGAGCTAGGCCCTGGATCCCTCTTTCTGCGGCCCCAGACACACTTCTGTTCCTAAGTCCAGTGAGTTGCGTGCCACAGTCCTGGACCTGTCTGCCTCTTTCTTTGGTCCCACACATTCCACAGTTGGTTCTTATTTGCCAAGACTGGATTTTTCCAAAGCATGCACTTGCGTATGAGTGTTTAATACCTATTAAAACCCACCCGTTCTTTAGGCGTAGCCAGGATTACACACACTGAAGTAGAACTGTGTGTCATTGGAAGAGGGGAATGAAAGGGCTTCTGAAACACCTACAGGAGCTGTACATCTTCACAAAGACCAGTACAGATGGACCGAGCAAGGGGTGGAGGAAATGACTGAGTGTGGAAATGATTCATGGTGGGTCAACGTGCTCCCTGTTCACACTCGCCTACACACCATTGGTTGCAACGAGCCAGGGCCTGAGAAGCAGCAAGTTCTTGGGGAGCCCCAGGAATGAAGAGCTCACTGTCCTCTGGCTGCTGGCAGAAGCTCTGTCCTTCTACCCTCGCTTTTCTTTGCAACCCTAGACAAATGGATAAATTTTGTTTTAGTTACTATTTTCGTGCGTTCTGGTATAGATTTCTTGGCAGTGGGATATGATGAACCTGTCAATAAGTCTCCATGCTTTTTTATGAAATTGCTTTCAGGGTATAGAAGTGGTGCACATAAAGTGATCTGCTGTAACTGAGTCTTCGCAGGAAACCGCACAGCAGATCTGATCTGTCCTGTGAAGCTGGTGCGGTAGTGGGGAAGGGAATTGTTTTGCACTTTCTTTCAGCTGTTCCCAAAGGGGAGCCCTGCCACAGTTCTCCCCTAGAGAGCTCTGTGGAGAGTGGGGTTGGAAGTGTGGACCTTCACGTCATTTATCAGATGAAGCTGGCCTTGAGCCTTTGACGCCCTCGTGTACCACCCTCAAGTGTGATATTCGTGTCCCTCCATTCTGTTTGGTTTGTCACTCTTTCTAGGCCCTTAAGGTGCGTGCAGGAGACCCGGTGGTGGGGGCAGATTGGGTGGGGAGCACATGGAAGGAAAGGAAGGTTTGGTTGAAACAGATTTACCTTTGGGCATGAATGTCCAACGTTCCTCAAGATTAGAATTTTTTTCTAAAAGATAGAGGGAAAACCCAAAGTGAGCATTGCACTATAAAACACTCATGAAATGTATGTGTGTGAAACCAAAAGCAAAGAGGCCTTGCAGGAGGAGGCAGCATTTGGGTCAAAGTCTATAAAACCTCCAGGTGGCCCAGCGTGACTTTGGGCTCCTTTTAGGAACTTTGTGCTTCCTTACAGGAACTTTTTCTTTTCAGTGTTAGTCTTGTTTCATTTTGGAGGAAAGAATTTCAGTTTTTTTTGAGCATGTGCTAGGTCTTAAGATGGGCAGTTATTCTAGCTGCTGCAAAAAAGAGATGCTGGTAAATTATTCTCTTGAATGACTGGGAGAAATGCTGATTGTCCCGCCCACCCCAAAATATAAGACATGCTAAAGAACAGAGAAGATCATGCTACTGAGCCTGTCTGTATTTCAGGTATTATCAAAACTACTCACCCAGATGGCAACATGAAATGTTGGCTGCATTTTTGGAATTAGGCCGTTATGAGTAAAGCTGTGTGTTCTTGTATGAACACACATTATCCCCTGATTTGGGTAAATGAAAAGAAGGTCAATTAATGCACTGTACAGCATGAATATGTTTAGCTTTGTAAAAAACCATAACGCTGCCTTCCAAAGTAACTGCACTACTGTAGTTTCCCACTGAAATGAACATGAGTTTCTGTGCTCCACACCCTCATCAGTGTTTGGCATTGTGAGCATTTTAGATTTGGGTGATTCTAGTAGGGATGGGTACACTGCTGCTGTTTTACCTACAATGCCTAATAACATATTGCTGAACACTGATCCACGTGCTTGTGTGCCAGTGTGGTATCTTTCATGAGATGTTCTTTCTGGTCTTTTGTCCATTTTAACTGAAGTATTTGTTTTCTTACTGCTGAGATTGAGAGTTCTGTGTTTTGAGAATTCTGTAGTCTCTTATCATATATGTATATTACAAAGATTTCCTCCAAGTCTTTTCAATACTTTTTGCAGAGAAGATTTAATTTAATTAAGTATAGCTTATTACTTTTCTTTTCTTTTGTAGGTCATACTTTAGTGATGTGGCTAAAATCTCATTGCCAAACTCTGCATCACCTAGCTTTTCTCATATGCGACCTTTTACATTTAGATCTATACTACATTTTTGTAGTAAAGTATTATTATTATTATGTTTCTGCATGTGGATGTCCAACTTTTCCAATCCTATGTGCAGAAAAGACACCTTTCCTCCATCACATTGCCACTGATTACTAACCAAAGATGAGCTGACACATTGGGTGGGTTTATTTCCTGGCTCCTTATTTTGTCAATCAAGGGATTTGTCTCTCTCTTTTTTTTGAATCAGTATCCACTGTCTTGGTTCTTGTAGCTTTAGATCAGTTCTTGAAGTTGGATAGCATCGATCCCTACAAGAAGGTTTGATGGTTTCTACTTTGTATGTAGCTCTTACTCCATTGTTTTAAAAATCTGAGTTTATCACAAGCTGCCCGCTGCACCCCATGTTTTCTTCACATATTATCTCTTTTATTTCATACATGTCTTCTTTGCATGTGCATGTCAAGACTGTAATGATCCCTGTGCTGTCATCCCCCCATTTTAAGTTTGACCTTGTCCAGGTAGGCATGTCATGTTAGCAGACAGCCACAGGGAGTAATTCGGGGTTGCTTTAAATAATTTCCTGTTTCTGCAAAGGGATTGCCTGAATGTTGCAGCTCACAGTCAACGGTAACAAGTTCCTGCACATGAACTAAAATACATGCTATTTATTGTTTGATATTTCTCCTTCGTTATATGAGATACTGATATTTTTCAAATGACATTCATAAGAAATTAACCACTGATGCCTTCAAATGATAAAGAACAGGGATGTGAATATAAGTTCTGGTGCAATGACAACATTGAATCAGGAAGTTTCCATGGATTGCATCACTTAATTGATACATTCCACACTAGTCAAATTGTGTCCCGTGGTATTTGCGGCACAGAGGCAGAAGCTAGGGAAGACTGCTGAGATTTTGCCTTTACTATTCTGGAGAGACTCAAGTGCATACAGCCAGAGGCTCAGCAAAGGCTTCCGCTGAGCTTCGGTGTCTCTGATGATCTCCAGGCTGCTGGTGTTAATAACTGTTTTGAACACTGCCATTGCCTCGGCAGTTGCCGTTTTAATCTGCATTTGTACAGTGGTATCATTGGAGCAATTTACTTTTGTAAACTGGAAAATTACAGGCCTTCTTGCTTTTCTACATTAGTCTGTAGAACTAGCTCTGTATGTGCCATGGGAAGATTTCCCTCTTCAAGAGATGGGCAGCAACAGGATAGAAGAAGCCCACGGCTCAGAGCTGTCTCCATCTGCCGCGCATTTCGAGTGGGAGGAACGTCATGCTCTGGCTCTGGGTCATTTCCAAGAGGCTCAGGCTAGCAGTGCCCTGTCTTCCTTCCTTCTCTCATTTTAAAATTAACATGCAAGTGTCTGAAGATGGGGTTGTTCCATCTGTCGTGTGAACATTCAGAGCCATACCTGGACAGAGGTCTGCAGGCTCCTAGACCCAGAGCTCCCCACATGTGGGTGGCGGGGGGTAAGGCATGCGTTTTGGGCACTAGGCAGCAGCCGATGGCATTGCTTCTGAGGGAAGCTGTTTATGCTGGTGCCAGCAGTGTTGCCCACTTCATAGTCGTTGCTTTTGAGCTGGCGGAGATAGTGTTCTCTCTTAATAAAAGAGGTAAGTCATGACCACTTTCCAGCCCTTAGCTTGAGGTCCAGTTCAATGGTCTGGCTATGACTGGTGCCCTAAAAGATTCCTATGTTCCAGGCTTAGACGCAGAGGGATCTTGAAGAGGTAGAACTTGAAGTGAGTGCTTAGGTTGGGGAGCACTGTGTCTCCTGGAGGTATCAGGTCAGAGCAGCTGAGTCCACTCTGTCTTCCTGTCCAGCATGTGATCTCTCCTGTGTGCTATCCACTACTGAGATGCTGGCTACCTTGATGCCCACTCCAGGAGCAAAATAGGAAGGGTCACCAAGAAGTAGATGTCTATCTGCCCATGCTACACTGTGAGCTAAGCCTCCTTTAGAAAATGACCAGCCTCAGGTATTTTATTGTAGCAACAGAAAGTGGACTAATGCAGCAGGGGTCTCATGGAAGGGATGAGCTTCTCCTAACTTGAACAGCCAAGGGCATAATTCTGCTCATGAAGGTGAAGGTTGTTAGAGGGAGGATAGATCTGGAAAGAAAGTTCATGGATTCAGCCTGTGATCTGTTAAGGTTGTGTGGAGGTGAAGCCATCAGAATGGTTGAATGTCATCCATTCAACCCAGAAGAAGAGCTTAGGCCAGAGGGTTAATGCCAGAAGAACGGTCGCCTGGACCATGCCAATGGTGTGGTTAGGATAAGGCACCCTGGGGCAGAGTGTGGGTTCCTAAGGAAGTCCCAGCATTGGAGGGGATCTGCAGTTTACTGTAGAGTGAAGGAAGAATTGGCAGAGAGGAGGGAGGGCTGGTGTCTTGGTTGCTTTTTTCTTGTTGCTGGGAGAAAATACCCAACACTCAAAATGAAGGAAGGAGAGGTTTATTTAGCTTACAGTTTGTGGAGGTTTCAGTCCATACTTGGCTGGTTCTGAGGCAGAGTGGCACATGGCAGAGGGCAACAGTTCATGGCAGCGGTACACAGCAAAGCAACAAGCACAAGAAGGGAGGAATGGCAGCAGGAATGGCAGCCAGCAGCCTCTTTCTCTCCCTTACGTATACAAACTATCCACCCTAGGGTATAGCTCTCATACCCATAATCCCAGCATTGGATCATGGATCAGTCATAAACTCTAAAAGCCACCAAATAACTGCATGAGGATTTGGGGGGACATGCAGACACAAACCGTAACAGGTGGTGAGACTGTCACTGGGAAGGATGAGGCCCCATGACCTCAGGCAAGCAGGAGGAGGGAGACTGGCACAGAGGAGGCCCCTGTGTGGTTGCTATGGGGGGCGTATGGTGGGGGAGTGTGGTGAGGGGTCCCTTGGGCTCTGCAGGAGCTAGGAGGGCAGATGCAGGAGGAGAAACTAAAGGGGAGAGCGGAAACGCCGAGGCAGCTGTGGTCACAGGACAGCGACAGGGTGTGCCAGAGGGAAAAAAGGCCAGGAGGACGTTTGATTTTTAGTGAAAAGACTTCAGCAAGCACTGGGAACGCTTGTGTTTCTGTGCATCTTGGGAGCAACACTGATAACCTCTGGCAAGAACTGCTTCTCAGAACAAAGGTAGTGTTTTCCTCTGAGTAAGGGGCTGCTTCTCTGTCCAGTGAACAAGGCAAAGGCTTTTATGCCTGTTATAAGACTCGGGGCTCACAAGTGTGGGGTTCCCCCACAGTGAGGGCAGGCAGGCATTACCAGCCCTCTTCCTGTGTCTTGTGAGGACTATAGCAATGACCCCACCTCACGTATGATGGGCTCGTGCTGCCTGTTAGGTGTAGAAAGATCCCTCCTTTGACGCAGGTGTTTCTTCTCCCAGCGACACAAAATTCTGGCTGCTTATCAGCTGAGGGGCAGAGCTGCATCTCAGCCTTCCAGGGCATTTTCTTAAGAGAATAAAAGTCAATAAAACAGAGTTTCAAAACAGGCGAGTAGGAGAGTTATAGTAATTAATACATTGCATATTGTTTTCTTCATAGTGGTTATTCAGAGTAAAGGAGATAGGCATGAAATCTTGTTCAAATAACATTAGCACAAACCTTTCATTTCAGTGAATTAAGTTGTATAACTATCTTGTATATAAATATATTTTTTTCTTATTGCCTTTCTTCCTTTCCCCTTTCTCTCATTACAGTTCATCTTTTCTTTTGAACAGTTTCTTCCCAATTCACGGTATCTATTGTACATTTTGGATCTTATTTTCTTGTTCAGTTTGTCACACTAGTGAGACAATATGATGTTTACACATATGGGTGTGATTTATTTCATGTATGAATATGGTCTTGAGTTGCATCCTTTTACTTATAAAAGTCTCCAGTTTATCCTTCTTTCTGGCTGTGTAGTATTCCATCGTATAAAGAGACCACATCTTTTTTATTCATTCATCGGTTGATGGGCATTTAGGTTGTTTCCAACGTTTAGCTTTTACAAATTGTGCTGCCGTAAATGTGGGTGCACATATATTGCTGTGGAAGATAACCAGAAGGGGAACAGCTGGATCGAATGGGACCTGTAGTCCTAGTTTTTAAAAGCTATGTCTTTATATAATGGTGAGACATCGGTGAGAAAGGAGAGAAGCGATCATTCCAGCCACGTGTTCTGAGATCAGTGAGAGGTGAAATGAGACGTGTAGCTGAAGATTTCAGAAACAACGTCCACAGCCCACAAGTGGCCAAAGAGTTCCGAGCTCTAGGTGTGCAAGTATCGTCCTGCCCACATCGCAGTCTTCTGCTGTCACCTAATGCTGTGCTCATCATTTTAGCAAGTTTCAAAGGCAGCACAGAGGAAAGCCAGGACAGTTTACAGGATAGTATAACCATGTGCTTATATTTGTAAGGTCATTTTGTGAACGTGGTTGTGCATAGGACTTGACATTTACTGATAGTTCACAAAAATAATTTTAGCCCAGAGTTATGTATATGAGTCTGTCTGTCTCTGTCTCTCTGCCTCTCTGTCTGTCTGTCTGTCTGTCTTTCATTTCTCTATCACTGGGTTCCTGGAAGGGTGATTTCTCTCACATGCTGTAATGTATCTCCCAAATGAATTCTTCGCCGAGTGGACCCTGGAGGTGACGGTGCACATCAGCCCTGGTGGACCTGCTGGCTCCCCTCAGCTCTCTGAGAGGAGCGAGGACCTGTGCATTTTGGTTTTTTCCCCTATGAGACTCCCCAGTCAGAGCACCCTCCTCAAGGCCTCCCGACCCTGCGCACTTACTTCCTTATAGTGCTGATCATTTCGCTAGAGCTGAGAAACATTGTCATTATGTGTAGAAAATGAACTTCAATAAAAATTTTTTACTACAATTTCCTATCAATTTGGAATGTAAATAAATTTTAAGAACATGTTAACCCAGAAGAAATATCTTTTAAAAGTAAAATATGCTTCAGGGTAATTGTGCATACCATAGATAAAATAATCCCACGGTTATCTCTGAAGAAAGGCCGTTACTTCTCCTGCTGGCTCCCTGGCTAACGAGTCCATCTCCCTCTCCTGCACTCTTTCTGCAGGGATTTGACCCATTCTGATGAGCACACTGTAGGGAAGAAGGGCACAGGCCACAGACAGAGAGGCGAGCACCCTCATCTTCCCCATCACAGTCTCAGGGGCACGTTAGATTCTAAACTTACCCCCAGGAGTCTAGAAGGCAGCTTTCAAATGACAGCGGTCCGCAGTCACTGACACTTTTCTTCTGTGAGAAACATTTTGGTACCCGCAGGTTGGCTTCATGCTGCTCTTTCAGTGGAGGCAGCAAATGCAGGCCTGGTGCGACTGCGGAAATAAACAGTGATAGCGCGGTGCAGAGGCACTGTGCTTGGGAGCCTCCCTGAGCATTCCAGAATCACCCTTCTTGAATACATCCTCCGTATCTACACTCAGGGACTGCAGACACCCAGCCTGCTGGGAAGCCGCGTGTTTCTCAGGACACAGAACCAGGGATCTTCTTTTGTACCTAACTTTTCTGGCACTCTGGAGAGGGTAACAGACCCCTCTTCACAATAGATTTTATGCATGAAACATACAGCATCACAGTGCGGTGGGTGCGGTTGGTGCCACACCCAGATTCCCTCGGAACTCTCAAGTGATTTCTGGGGCTCATCTCCCGAGTACCTGTAGCTCTTGGCTGGCTGGGCCCAGGGTTGGAAAGTCCTGTCTGATTGGCTCTTTCTGTGACAAGTTCTGATGCTCACACCAGAGCTCCCTGCAGAACTGTGCTGACCAAGGCTTCTCTTGCAGTCTGGCCCCAGGTCTCCTTCATTCCCTCCATCTTTCTTCTCCATTCCCTTAGCAGTTTCTCCTGGGAGCCCTTCATTCAGGCACCATTCACACACACGTCCTCATCTCCCAGTCATTTGTCTGGAAAACCTGACCTAGGATAAGAGGGAAATCAGAAGTCGTGTCCTCCAAGTATTTGTTCAGTTGTGCCATCCTGTAACTGCATGCAACGGGCTCACCCTCGGTACGTGCAAAGCCAACAGGTGCAGCTAGGAGATGAGAGAGTAAAGAGGATTTTGTTAATTATGCAAGAAGTGAACTGGGGATGTCACGGGGCCTCTTGTGTACAAACAACACCCACCATCTCTGGTGGGGCTGGGCACAGTCTTGAGCATGCGCAGCTCGGCTGTGCTGCCTCACACCTCACACCTCACACCTCAGGGCGGCAGGTAGGAAGCTTCCAGGAGGAGAGTGTGTCCGCAAGGTGAGACTGTGGAGGGTGTGCTCTAGGTCCCCTAGCAGAATATGTCAGAGTGACTCAGAGATTCGGGCTGGCTCCTGGTTTTCCCTGAAGTCCCTGTCTTGCAGTTACTATCACTTGTTCCTTTACTGACACAACATACACCAGGGCTCTGTGGCCAGTAAGACAATGACAGCTGACCAGGATCCCCGATACCCCGAGGTAACCGCAGCAACCGAGCAGCAGCGTTGTTGGTGCTCCAGTGGTTTGCAGCTCACATTCAGAGCTCAGTCCTCCCTGTGACAGTGCAGATGTACTTCTTCCCCATCTGTGGTGGACAGAATAACAGTGCCTCAGAGAGGCCTCAGGACAGACGGCCAGACCAGGACAGGGAAGCTGCCTGACATGGTTAAGTTAGAGTTCTTGAGATAGGGCAATTATTCTGGACTCACTGTAATGGCCAGGACCCTCATCAGAGGCACAAAAGTGCAGGAAGGAAAGGAAGACAGGGTGCTGGAGCAGATGTTGCAGTGCAGCGGATGGTGGAATGTAGCTCCAGGGGCCGGAGAGGGACGAAGGCACGGACGGTCTCACAGACCTCCCCGCGGGACGAGGTCCTGGTGTACTTCACACAGAGCTGGGTTGCTTTCAGCCATGGAGTTCGATAGACATATAAAACACCACCCCAGTTCATAGGCCCTTTGAGTTCTACACCAATGTGGGTTTGTGGACCCCAGGTTGAGAGCCTTTCCCAGAGGCCAGTCCCTGAGGAGGGATTCTTCATGGACAGCCCAGGGTGGTTTATCACAATGATGCTACAGTCTTCCTTGCTGCTTGACTGACTGGGTCCTGTGTCCTCCGCTGCCCTTTTTTGCCCCCAGGGAGTGGGAAACTGTGGCTAGGGCATGGAATGCCCAGACAAATTCCTGCTCCGGCAGCTGCTCTCATGTCAGACTAGGGATTGCAGGCTGTTCAGTCAGGCAGGACACCAGAAGCGCTCACAGTCCAGTCCTGGTGGACAGCAGCCAAGTGGCACCCTTGAGGGTGGATGGGGCCAGGGCATGGGTAGCAGGTGGTCCCACTGATGCCAGAACGACCAGTGAGACAGAAAAGGACATTGTACCCCTGAACACACGTTCAGTCACTCACCTACCATGGACTGTTTTCCCCAAGCCTTCCCAGCTGCCACCTCTTATCA
This sequence comes from Dinomys branickii, assembly GCA_004027595.1. Lineage (NCBI taxonomy): Eukaryota > Metazoa > Chordata > Mammalia > Rodentia > Dinomyidae > Dinomys > Dinomys branickii. The sequence goes on along the minus strand of PVLD010016665.1, from coordinate 12,716 downwards.
ACGAGGACTGCATTCCTGACCTCTAGTGGATGCCTGGAACCACAGAGTACCAAACACCATTCACATAAGGCGCAATCCAAAAATATGGTGAGGGTTTAAATTATAAAGAACTTATTACAGCAAAAGACACAGTGCCACAAATCCTCCTCAAACACTCCCCATTGTTTCAAACACACTGATCCCATGCTCTTGCCACTTTCTGCAGTAGTTCTGGAAGTCCTCTTTCCTGAGTGTCTTATAATCCCGTGGTCATGGCTGACTCAGTGCCTGGAATTAATTCAAAGTATTTCCCTTTCATGGTCGTTTTGACTTTGATGACAGCCAGAAGTTGCACTGTGCCAGACTCAGTGAATAAGGTGGGTGAGGACGCAGCCCCATGTGTTCATGAGCCGCCTTTCCATTAGAGGGTGCTCAGCAGCAGCAGACACCATATATTTTATGAGCCATAGTCAAGACACTCATGAAAGAGGACTTCCAGAGCTGCTTCAGAAAGTGGCAGGAACCATGGAACAAGTGTGTTCTAAATGTGTGGGGAGAGCAGTTTGAGGGGGAGTGATGGCAATGTATTTTTTACTGTAATATATTTTAAACTTAAACACACAACATATTTCTTGATCACCCTTTGTACCATTTTATTCCACATTTACACATGTATGATAAGGTATAATTTATTCAATAAGAGATTAACAGCTGTGACTAATGATAAAACAAAGCAGTTGTGCCAGTACACATCAGCAAAAGTTATGTGAAAATGGTGTCTTAAAATATCTTATTGCACTGTTACCTCTTCTCTAGCTTCTCTTTGGCTTGATTGATTGTCAGCATTATCACTCTGTGCATAGGGGCCGTTGCCAAAAAAGTATGGGTTACTGGAACATAGGCACTATGATAATGTCACAGTTGACCTAATTGCTGGGATGGCTGCAAAGTGACTAACAGGAGGGTAAGGTATACCGCCAGGATACCTTGGGCAAGAAGGTGACTCACGTTCTGGGCTGGATGCAGCGGGATGGAGTCAGATTGCATCACCCTACTCTGAATAGTGAGTTCTTTAAAAGGAAATGCATTATCAATATTTTCAGACCATGGTTGGCCACAAGTAGCTGAAACCATGGAACGTGAAACCTTGGATGGAAAGACCTGGTTGCAATATAGCTGAAGAAAAATGAAAAATAAGGAAGAAGTGGGCAAAGCAGAAAAAGCACACCAAAAGTGAAACTGGTTGGCACAAGATCACTCTAGGACTTCCGAAGGCAAGAGCAGCTGTCAAGTGAAGTTGCCCAAGATGTCACACGGGAGGCAGGAATGGAGGCTGTTCTCTGTGGACACTTAGGAAATGAACAGGGGCCCGGGGATGTAGCTCAACAGCGTAGCGCCTGCCTGGCAAGCGCGAGGTCCTGAGTTTGATTCCTGGTACCTCTTCCAAACAAAGGAAGGAAAAGAAACAGCCAGAGAGATGGAAGGAGAAGTGCTGCAGACAGCAGGGGTCTGCAGCTCAGACGTGGGGTGGAGGGCAGTCTGCTCGTCCTCGCTAATCGTGCTGCTCAGCTCCTGGTCCTCGCTGTCCCCAGCCGGCTCTGAGTCACCCTGGAGGGGCACGGTGGCAGGGAGGACGCAGGTGAAAGGACGGTGCACAGCCACCTTCAGCCAGGAGCCCTGAGGACGAGCGCTGCTGCTAGGCGCAAGCTGGCGTGCGAGAGCGGGAGGGACCTCGAGGAAGGAACCATCCTAAAGGAGACAGCGCTGGACAGAGGGACGGTGACTGGGGGCATTTCAGCCACAGCAGCTCAGGCCAGGGCTGGAGGTCAGGACCCCTTCCTCAAAGCTCAGGCTGGAAGCACTGAGGAGCCTGAGAAGCCGCAGCGTCCAGCAGGGGGCGCTGTGCTGTGCACATCTCCAGCGCCTCCTGAGCGGGGCAGAGCCCTCAGGGCAGCCCGCGGGGTCATCGATTGTTCTGGAACAGCATTTTGCTGCATTACTAAAAATCCATTTCCAATCTCTAACGTTTCAAGTCGAAAGAGCTGATTTTCAGGCTTCTTTTATTGGGCTCGAAAGAGAAGGCTTCAGAAAAGTGACCAGAAATGGAGGAAATTGCATGAATTTCTCGAACCCAAACTCCTAACAGACGGATCCTTCTGTGTCCGCCGCCCAAGTACGTGGGGAAGGGTCTAGAATCAGAGGCTTTGTCTGTTGCCGCTCATGCTCCCCAGGCACGCCTCGCCCTGAGTTGGTGCTGTTCCGAGACGGGTGGAGGAGATGCCCAGTGCCCGGCAGGACGCCCAGAGCAGCTCCCCTTCCTTCCGCGCTCGGCCCACATTCAGCTGCAGCCCAGGGAGACAGAGAGACCTGAGCAGTCCCCGACCTTTCCACAGGGAGAACTTTCCAGAATGAGAGTGAGTTAACTGCTGCTGCACCAGGAGTCATCCTAAACACCAAGCCATGCGGGTCCCGGCCGGGAAGCTGCTGCGGAGGTGAGCGGCCCCCGACTTCTTCCCTCAAGCCCAGTCCGTCTCTAGCCAGAGTGGGGTGGCAGCGTAGGCCAGGCCTGCATGGTCTTCGTTCTCCACTTGAGCCTGGGTGACCTCGAGGGAGGGGAGAGGCCCCTTCACCAGGATCCTGTGTCCCCACGGCCTGTATCACATGGCCCAGTGACGTGCCTTCTGGCTTCTGGTAGGTCTGGCAGGAGCTTGCAGGGCCAGTGGATGGGAGGGGCCTGCATTTCCACTCCAGGCCCCGCCTACACTCTTCCGACGGTGGCTGTGCCTCACCTAGACGTGGGTTCCCCTGCACAGGTGCTGCTCTTGTGGCCTCAGTGCCTGCCAGACTGACCACTAAAGCTCTAGCACGGTGGGCTATGCAGACCCGGGGGGGGGTGTGCTGTGCATCACCCCTGCTCTGCCTCTGCCCGCAGGAGGGTGATCATACTGTGCTCAGTGCCCAGCTGGTTCTGTGAACTGGCTCTGTGGAATTCCATGGCGGTACCTGGACAGCGTCTGTTTCCTGATGAAGTCCTCAGGAACTTTCTCAGTCATCTCTAGCACTGAGTTCTTACAGCTAAGAGAAAGGGGTCGGGGAGGAGGTCTACAGAAGGGACCTGCTTGCCCATGGGCATCTGGGAGCCCTGCACAGGGCCCCAGCACGTCCTCCCCAGGACACCATGACGGCCCCGTCGCCTCCTGACCCAACAGTTTAAGGAAAGGTCTAAGGGGACAGACTGAGCTAAGGAAAATCGAGACTGCACCTGGGAAGAGACTATCTTCCCATGACCCTGACTCACAGCTTCCTGGATGATGGGACAGCGAAAGCCCTGGTGCCCACCCGGCACCGGAGCCGTCTGTGTCTCTCTCCCTGCACCTGAACCACACACTGCATCACAGCAGGAGGGGCAGAGGGACGGGACAGTGGTGGGACAGAGGGACGGGATGGGGCACAGCACAGAGCGACAGGGCAGGGGCCGGGATAGGGGACAGGACGGACTTGACACTGCCCCACCCCCCTCCGGCTCCCCTCCGACGAAGCCCACAGACAGGCCCCCCTCAGGCAGCCCCCCCGGGCCTCCGAGGGAGCTGGCCGGGATAACACGCAGTGCGTCCAAGGGCCTCGGCTTTACCCCGTGTGCAGCGGGCAGAAAGGCGCTCTCTGAGGGGTTCTCGCTGTGCTGAGAGGGCTGGCAGTTCTGATGCTGCCAACTTCAAGCAGCCCCTCTGCTACTGAGAACACAGTATCCTTGCCCCTAGGTCTCATTTAAAGCTATTTTTCTCCACATAAAAATTAAAGCCTTTCTGTTTTGCAGGTGGGGAATAACAGTACCACTTAAGCCTTTCATTTTAGCCTCATCTTGTCACATCCTCCTGGAATTCGGAGACAGCTAACGGGAATTTGGACCCGGGGAGCCATTTACACCAACCCTGTGACCCCATTAGCAAAGCTCTTCTCTCTCTGTTCTCTGTCCTGCTGACTGGGCATTAACGGGTCACCAGAGTCATGTTATGTGAACCTGTGCTTCAGCTGGGCTCTCAGATTTGGAGGAAAAATAAAGGAAAACATCACAAAAGGACTTCCTGCGGGACTCTAAATGAGCAATCCTCTATCAAATGAATAATTTTTACTTCTTCCTCGACTGAGACCGCCAACTGATTTCCCATGTCTTTTGATGGCTTAATTGTCTTAGTGACTGCAGGGATTCTCACGGAGCGCCACTTCCACCGGCTCCCAGTCTGTGCCTCGCTGTGCGGTGGTCAGACGAGAGGCCTGTCTCCCGAATGCGCCGTAGGCTGTGCTTTCTTTCATGTTGCTTTATGAAGGTGTTAGCAATGCCACTCTGCAAAACGAGACGGGCAGATTGTTGAGCTAAACTGCATGCAGCAGGAGCTGCGAATGTGTCACACCTGACGGTTTCCATGCAGTGTGGCATCCTCCCGGAGAGATGAGCCTCTGAACATGGGGGTGTTTGTCCAAAATGCTGCTGCACCGTTGTGGCATCTGCTAGGTCCGAGCAGGTGCTTCCGTGAGCCTTCCAGTTTCGCCCCTGCTTCCCACAGTAGGCAGACGGAATTGAAGAGGAGCCTGAGCAAAGAGGACATAGTCTCCACTCAGGCCTAAATGTTGGGCCCGCGGCCTGTGATGGCTGATGTTTGCTCATTCCGTTTTGTGTGGAGGGATATGAAACGTGGTTCAGAGGAAATATCATTTTAAAGCACAAAAGCTTGAGACCTGAAGGAGGGGTTTCTCAGAATATGTAACGGCGCATCCGTGTCTCTCAGGAACACATAGTGACACAAAGGTGTCAATAACGTGGCCTCTCTACCATCAGCTTTTTTGTTAAGGAATCCTGACTGTGTGGACAGATCTGGTGATTAACTCCCACCCCATCCTCACATCATCTGGCCCTCAGGTACTGGAGCTGGAAGATGCTTTGGTGAGCTCACGGCCCTGACCTTGTCCAGGCTTTGCCATCTTACACCACACTCAGGCTACACTGTGTGGTCCCTATCCCTGGGGCGGCACAACGGGTCTAGATCTCAGTGTGCTCTGGAGTCAGAAATTCCCTAAATCCAAGTGATCAAGAGAGATACAGTTGTAAAATATCCTAAATGGTACTAATTGTTTTTTCATATTTAAAAAAACGAGGTGAAATTTACATAAACTAAAACTGACAAGTCCAGGGGCACAATTTAGTGTATTCATAGTACTGTACACCCACACCTGTGTCAATCTCTAGTGTTTTCAGCACCTTTAAAGAAGACCCCATTAAATCACTTCCGGTGCTCACCTGTGACGAGCTACTTCCAGTCTCAACTGAGCACACATTTCAGACAGTTCATAAAATGGAACGATGTCCTATGTGTCATTTGAGGCAATCTTCCTTTACTTAGCATAACATTTTAAAAATTCCCCCATATTGTGGCATGTATCACTACTTTATGCTTGAGGTCCCATTTATCAACTTTTGTATGTGAGACTTCTGTTTTGGTCACAGACCTCACTGTCAAGTCCCAGGGCGTGAAAATTCACTCTTACGTTTTCTGAAGAGTCTTAGAGTTGGAGCTCCTATATTTAAGTCATTGATACATTCTGAGTGAGTTCTTGTACATAGTGTGAGCTGGGGGCCCAGCTTCATTTTCCTTTATGCAGATATCCAGGTGAAGAGGTTTATTTGCCAAAGAGACATTTTCCACCACTACGTGGTCTGGGAAACTGTGTTGAAAATCAGTTCCTCGTCAGTGTGCAGCTTATTCTGGAAGCTCCATTTCATGCTGCGGGCCTGAGTGCCTGTCCTGGTCTGGCATTGCCCTGCTTGGATCACTGCAATGCGTAGTCAATTTTGAAACTGGAGAGTGTGATGCTCCCACCATTGTTCTTTCTCAGGAGTGTTTTGGCTCTTCTGGGTCCCTTGTAATTCGGTATGAACTTGAGGATCGTCTGTTCCACATCTCTGTATAAAACATAAATAAATGAAAAGGCATGTGGGATTATCATGGAAATTGAATAGGATCTGCCGATCACTTTGAGTTTGTCACCAGTTAATGGTATCGTCTTTCTCTTGGGGAACACAGACGTCTGTACTTCTGTCTAAGCCTCTTCAAGTTTTCCTGCTGTGTTTGGCAGTTCTCAATATACAAGTGACCTCCTTGATTAGGTTTATTTCTAAGCATTTTATTTTGGATTTTTATGTTACAGACTAATTGTAAATGGAGGTGACTTTTTCTAAAGGTAAGTAAGTTCAAACTTTGATATCTCAGCTACTATTGACATGTCATCTGCAGTGTAGTTTACTTTTGGTTTAATAACACTGATGGACTTTCACCTTTCACTATTAAGCTTTTACTTCCACAATTCTAGGGTAACATCTAGTCATAGCTAAAGGTGGCACGGGGTGGAAATTCACCTATGTGTGTCTTCAGACGTGACTGCAGTCTGCCCGACTGTGGCGCGAAACTCCCCACGGAGCGAGTGTGAGCACTGTGAGGCGGTGTGTGAGGACGGGCCTGAGCTCTGCCTCTGCCTGCGCCAGTGATGACGTCATTTAGCATCAGGGTTCCCTCTTGTACTTCAGTAGCTACTGAAAAGTCGTTCTTTAAAAACATTAATTTCCTTCCTTCCTTCCTCCCTCCCTTCTTTCCTTTCTCTCTCTCTTTTTCTTTTTTGGAACCAAAGACCGAACCCAGGACATTCACACTGAGCTACATCCCTAGCCCATTTTTGTATTTTATTTTCGAGACATGATCTCACTAAGTCACTAAGTTGTTCAGTTTAGGCTTGATCTTGTGATCCTCTTGCCTCAGCCTCCCAGAATGCTGGGGTGACAGGTGTACACTCCCATACTGGGCTGACATTTCTCTATTGCTTTACTGAAATTTAAAGAAAATGATCATTACAACTTTTGGCCTTGCTCTCGACTGACCAAATCTAGTGTGGTTGGGAGTGAAGTGAGATACTGCCCAGGCAGAGGCAGAACTCCCCTGTGATTTAGGGTATTAATGAAATCTTGGGTCCCTAAGGGCCTCAGAGGGGGAAGAAGGCATAGTTGGGAGAGAGAGACCCTTGAGGCTACAAGAACTGAGGGCCTTCCAGTTCTAGCCCTTGGGAGGCATGGTTGGGGCCTTTTGCTTTACCTCACTAGCCCCAAGGGTCGGGCACTCAATCACTCTCTGTTGTGACTCTCACTACTTACTCTGGCTGAGTTTGTCTAACATGAGAAGAGACAAAAGCATTTTTCCACCAAAACTATAAGGTCCAAAGTAGAAAAGGTGGGAAAATATTATGTCATATCAATTTTACTCATTTCTCTTACTAACGCTGATGGATTAACAAATCAAACTGTTGAGTAGCTGGTGAGGGAAGCACAATGTGGTACAGCTTTTCTGACTCAAGATTACTTCTCCTCAATTATACGCTGAGATTATGTTCATGAGCGATGTGGAGTTGGGTTAGCTAGGTCCCACAATCTCATCTGCAAACTTAGACTGTTGGTTGTGTTCAGCTTCAGTCACAGTGGAAATCTGTTCTTGGGGATAAAAGGACTTATGATTTCTACTGAGCCACTAGTAGCAAACCTAGAACTTTGCCAATAGGATTTAAATAGTATTGCTTTGCATTTGGTTTGGGAAAGCCAAGAGTACCGCAGCTCAGCAAAGGCAACTCTGTGTCTTCTTGTGGTCTTACCAACTGACCTCTGGTTTCCCTTTGTCATTGACCTAGGAAGTGATGACTTAACCTTCCCACTGGGTTGCCTAGAATGGTATCACTTGTCATGAGTATGGTATGATGGCATTAGTTCTGACCAAGTGTACTACCATATTATAATAACCCAGAAATGTGCATATTGATAAATAAGCAAGGAAAGCCCTGTGTTCTACCATCTTACAACCCAGCAGAACTCAGCATGGTGGTGAGAGAGGAGATCTCAGCACTGGGCTTCTGGTTTGGTGTGCATTTCAGAGACAAGAATGCAGCTTCTAAGTGTGCATGGACCACAATCTGGGGACCACTGCCTCTCCAGGCTGTGACAGTGCTCCAGGGCTCTCGGCAGTCCTTGGGGGTTGCAGTGGGTGACTCTCACTAACGTTCTTCATGAACATGTCCCTCTCTATGGGAACATGGAAGGACTACATCTTTCTCCCCTCTAAAAGACCAGTTCTGCCAGGCTGCTTGTTTTGTGCAATAGAAGGGGAAGTGATGCATTTCAAGAGCTGGTGCAGAATTCCCCGTGTTCCCGCTTTTCTGCTTTGTTGATCAGGGCGGAGCTGTGTCAAGAAAACCTCAACCAGAGAGCAGTGGTGCAGACATGAGGGGTGGCGGCCCCTCCATCAGAGGAAGCAGGTCTGGAGGTGAGGCATCGGACAGGAGCATGGCTGCCCCGTCACTGTATCTCAGGAGGGACTGGGACTCTTCTGTGGGGTCTCGAATTTTGCTGTTGAAACTCCAGGTGGGGATTATTGAATTGGCTGAGTTCTTAATTTTATTTTTCCAGAATCAGCACACTGTATTGAGGACAAACTTTCATCTAATAACCAGACTGTTCCATAACGCTATCACCATGTCTGCTGCAGGGAATGCATTTCCTAAAACTGTCAGCGTAAGTGATCAGGAAAGTCAACACATCAGAAAATGCTGCTCCATGTATAGTGCATGTGTTTCTAAAAAGTTTATTAGAAACACTTTAATGAGTCATAAGTTAAGTGGAGGCAGTTAGAAACTTCATTAAAGTTGTATTAAGGCAGTAAATTTGTTTCAAAATTTCAGTGTAAATTGATAGAAATAGAAAACTTGGAGGTATTGTCAAATAAGAAAAGGTATAATATGGAGTGTGTTGTACATATATTACATCCCCCTATCTATGCTGTACATAGTCACATATGCATTAGGATTTAAAATGATTTTAATAGCTGTGAAATTCAAGCTTTATTTTAATAATCAAATAAAATATATTTGAGCAATATATAATATTCCCAGAATATTCTGCTAGGTGTTTGGGGAATGCAAATTATTAGATTGCATAGCCATCAAAGAACTGTTTGATTTTAGTGGGATGAGATGTATGGAATGTTCTATTTTAAAGTAGTCGTTCAGATGCTAAAGTCAAAATCCCATGAGACTTCATGGTGACCAGGGAAACTGGCCATCTGGAGTCACTGGGACATGCAGGAGCCTTGCAGGGATGTGCAAGAAAGCCCAGGGGAGGTGAGGAGCCTCGTCTGGCAGCTGGATGAAATCAGGGTGCCATTCATGCTGAGCATGACACGAATGCCCATGTGTCTGACAGGGGCCAGCACAGTATCACTTACCTCACCTACCTCCTGCTGCAACAGTGGGACCCTTGAGCCTCAGTGGCGCCACACACGTGTGGCACCAGCTTGTCATAACTGGCTTAATCAGATGTTTTGTTATAGTGATGGAAAGCTGTAACAGCCAGCTTGCTTTCTGCACATGGAGGTCATCCAAGAGGAGCCAGCCCTCTGGGCCAGGGGAAGCACCTTTCTGGGACAGTTGTTTGAGCTGTGTGTCTGAGTTGGTGAACCCAGTGGGATATAAAGGGGGGGCGATTAAGGCCTGGGTGCTAAGAGGGAAACTGGGGGGTGGCCATGGCTGGGAGGGCCGCCAATTTGGCTGCTTTATCTGCCCCATTGTTGCCCTCTGCGATTTTGTCAGTGACTTGTTGATGGCCACGGCAGTGGATGATGGCAACCTTGGTCGGCAGGGGCCTCCAAGCCCTCTCACTAATTACTTGCCTCTTCTCTCCCTTACCCCAAACCTCCTCTGATCCTATGCAGACCAATGTTCACCAAACCCTGACAAAAACTCAGCCCTTTTGCAGGTTCAGCCCGGTGATCAGGTGTTCCTCAAAGACCTTACACCCTCCACCACTGGACCCCACTGGACTGGAGCACACACCGTGATTCTAAGTATGCTGACCTTGGCCAAGCTGCTCGACAGGGCCAACGTGGGTACACCTGTCACACCTCAAGTGTGCACCCCCTCTAAGCACTAAATGGGAAGCTCACGCTTTATCACCCACTTATGTTCTCCTTCGGCGGCAGCTCTCCCATATCCCCAAGCAACAATAGCCCTCATTCTCCTTGTCTGGGGTCTGCTACCCACCTCCCCCACTTTCCCCCCACCCACATCAACCTACTGGCGTTTCATGGCCACTGCCAGTGGAACACAGCTTAACTTCACAGACTGTCCCCCCAAAGGGTGTCAGTCACAGGTAGTTCTCCATATTGATGCTTGTGCTCAAGGGGCCTGCGGGTCCCTAGACACCGAGCAGGCCTATTCTACTTATAACAAATATGTCTGCCACACCAGGGGAATAGATGCCCCAGCATGCTCTGGCCTACTGGGATTCTGTACTTTCTGGCTAGCTGTCTCGGGCTATAATGGTTGGAGAATAACTCCCTATCAAGGCAAATGGGAAATTCAAAACAACCCTCCTACCTCTGGACTATGTACACAGGAGACCTGCAATCCCACTCACATTGTCATCAAGAACGCCTGAGATGAGGTTTGGGAGGAGGGCTTTACCTTCTACCTTCGCATAGATGTCTATGGCACCGACCCCTGTCTGCTTGTTCATATCTATCGCCAACTATACACCCCCTGCCCCCCCCACAGCTACAAAAAATCCAAAATCAGCTCAGCTCCCCTCTACCTCGTATCCCCACCCTGACTAACTTTACCCGAATGTTACTACAAACTGTCCACAAAACCCCTTTCAACTTTACAGAATGCTGGATCTGTGCCTCTTTATTGGATGCCACAGTAGTGACCATCCGTTGGTATCACAATTCCACCAGCCAGTGTACAAACCAGCTCCCACTTCCCCAACCCTCTCCCCCGACTCTATCTCCTCCTCAGGGCTAACCTCACCTCTTTTGGACCAACTCGCTCCCGTAGCTCCCTTCCCTGCAATCGGACTGCAGCCCCGCCTCGTGTTTCCGGCTCCAGCTCTCCCCTACATCACCGTCACTTCTTCCTATGCGAGTTCTCCCTCCATCCCTGTTACCCCCCTAACGTGGTCTGTCTTCCAGTTCTCCTTCTCCCCAACCTACAGATCTACACGGATGGGGAATTCACTGACCAATATCTCTACCCACCTGAGCGCTCCTGACGTAGCGTCTCCATCGGGGTAGTCCTAGGTGCATCAGTCTTGGCGGGAGCTCTGGCAGCCCCCAGCATTGCAAACTGGGTTGCTTCTAACCTCCCACCAGTTAACCGACCACCAGATCATCCAAATCAGGTGGCCAACACTCTTCCTTTCATATATTCCCAGTTAGATCGGCTTGCAGGTATCGTCCTCCAACACAGACGGGCACTGGATCTGCTCACCACCAAAAAAGGAGGAACATGTCTCTTCCTGGGGGAAAAATGCTGCATCTATGCTGACCAGTCTGGCCTTGTCCAAGAAAAATTTCAGCAACCTAGAAACTGAGGCCAACACCTCCACAGCAAATCTTCTCCCACGTCAAGTATCTGGGCCAGCCTCCTTCCCTGGTTGCTCCCACTGTTGGGACCCCTCGCTGCCATTTGTGCTCTCCTCCTTGCAGCGCCCTGTGTTTTTTCTCTCATTCACAACACAGTCCAAAGATTAACTACTCAAAACTTTAACCTTATGCTTCTTTCAGATTTCCAATTTTGGCTGGTCCCAATTCACAACTGAGAAATAGACTTAACAACGCCCCTCCTCAGCCAGGAGTAGCCACTGACAAGACATTTTGCCATCTCGTCTCCATCAGCTGCTCCCCACTGATGACCCAGACAAAATAACTACGCCCCTCCTCACCAGGAAGTAGCTACTGACAAGACCCACTGTCCTTATTCCTATTAGATTAAGTCTGGACTGATAAGTCACAAGGCAGCCAGCCTCACCCCCCTCATGGGAAAACTTTAACTCTCAATATTTCTCTGCTTCCCTTACCTGTTCCACTTCAGTTCCCCTCGGCCACAAGTTATCCCCGCCCTCATTCGCTCTGGCATTTCACCTGCTCAGGTCGTTCTGACCTGGGCAACTCCTGCCGTTCAGGCTTCTGGCCTGGATGCCCTCCCGGCCACTCAGGGCTTGGGCTGTTCTGGCCCAGGGACATCTCACTCCACCCCACCCCACCAGAAAAGAGCTTAAAGGCCCACGCTTTCCTCCGCTCGGGCTACCTTAGTCCGCCAGGTAGCCTGCTACTCTGTCTCTCCCCCAGTAAAGACTTCTCTCATGTCAGAAGGTCTGGTCTGGTTCCGTGTGTTGGGTCTCAGTTTCTATCACTAAGCTGAGGAGAGGGACCTGGCCCTCACTGCAGTCTCGGGACCTGTGAGAGAACAGAGCTCTGCCCTCAGAGCTGCCCTGAGGTGCTCTGTGATGCAGCCCTGGAAGCCAGCACATTCCTCCTGAACTTGGGGAGGTCTTAACTCTTCTACCTTGCACAGCTCCCAGGGATTCACCTCTGCCCAGGACGCCAGGTGCATTTCCTGCACTGCCAGTGGCTCACCTTGCCCAGCCAATCAGACATCTTCCAGGCCAGGTGCAGTGGGAGAAATGCCACCAGGCTTGTGCCTTCTGCTTGAGGAAATGCTTTCACGTTTCCAGTGGCAATGGGCTGCCCTGTGCCCCCCTGTGGAGGCCCTGTGAGCCTGGCGTGGTGTTCACCCTTTCTTCTCACCCATCCTTTTTTTTTTTTTTATTTTAGAAACATAAAAGTACAAAAACATATTGACAAACAGACACCCAT
>PVLD010016664.1:0-44217 GCA_004027595.1 Dinomys branickii | reverse complement strand
GATAAACCCAGGAGTACAGTTATTATCACAGGGAAGATAACTGATTGAGTGGTAGGGCAACAGAGATGAGGGAGGAGAAAAAACGAACTGATCAAAAGGGCCATCATCTGTGTAACCTGAGCAACAAAGATGAAGGTATCATTATGTAGGACAGCATCCAGAGCTAATTCCCTTCTATGTTCTCTATAATTCTGTATTTCCTCAGTCGTTTTTGTATTAGCAGAAATGAAGATAACTTTATATTATACAGCATCCAGTGCAAATTTCCTACAATCTTATCTATAATTTGGTATTTCCTTTAATGTTTTTGTGTTAACTAATGTGAAGATAATTGTGTAATACAACATCCAGTTCTAATTCCCTACTATATTCTGTATAACTTTGTATTTTCTGTATTGTTTATGGCTTTTCTGGTTCATATGTCTCCATTCTTTTTTCTTTAAAATAAAATTTAAAAAAAATTGAAAAAAAAAAAAGGTATGTTTTTTCTCTGCAATTGTTAGCATTTCTAACCATATTGCATGGGGGAAATGACATTTCATATTCTAGTTTCCAGCTTTAAAAAAATATGGCTCAAGTGTCCATCAAAAGGGGTCTCGTTTTTTTTCCTTTTTCCTCTCATAAAAGCTAAGTTTTCTACCATAAAAATACCTTTAGGGCTAAGGAGACAGCTCAGCGGCACAGCCCCTGCCTGGCAAGTGAGAAGCCCTGAACTGGATTCCCAGTGCCCACAAAAAAATATCTACCAACAGGTCTTAGCAAGAGCTACTTTTGCCAGTGCCTTAGTAACACAAATTCCAAATTTCTGGAGTTCAGGTTTCTCAACAGCAACGTTATCAACTTTAAGGCCAGATAAACCCTGGTTGTGAGGGGCTGGCCTTTTGCTGTAGCATATTTAGCAGCATCCCTGAATTAGATGTGAGTAGTGTGACAACCAGAAATGACTCCAGACATTACCAAATGCCTCCTGAAGTACAGAAGTGCCTTTGGTTGAGACTCCTGGCCTTATAGTAGTACTTGTTATATAGTATTAGGTACAAGTGCGTTTAATGGCCATAGTATATATATATATATATATATATATATATATATATATGTATATGTATATGTATATATGTGTGTATAGATATATATAATTGAACTTTAATGAATAATAATATATTTGTGGTAATCATCAGAGAAAAGTTACTAAAAAGAAAATGTACAGAAGGCCACAGTATTGAGCTGAGTGTAATGGTACATGCCTATAATCCTAGCACACAAGAGGCTGAAGCAGGAGGATTGCTGCAAGTTTGAGGCCATTCTGGGCTACACAGTGACTTCAAGGCTGGCCTGAACTACAGAATGAGACACTGTCTTAAAAGCAAACAGACAGACAAAAACACCAGAAGCCTACAGTTTGTAATATCCTAACATGAGATGTATATAAAAATTACTGTACATTAAATCATCTGTACAAAATATAGTATTACTGTGAACCTGAAAACTTCTGAAAAAAAGTGATTTTGAAGTACATCTAAACAAGATTTGAAGAAAATGCTCTGTCTTATGTCACAGTCTTAACTCTGTAAGTCCAAAGGAGCGGGCCAAATTTTAAAGACTACAGTCAGTTTCTGTAGCATGATTAGCAGTTGATAGCCAAAAATATATTTTGTTTAAGTATTCATTTGGCCTTTTAAAAAAATACCCTTTTAAGAACCTCAAAGGAATTTCATAAATGAAAATGATGATTGAAAAAAGTAAAATCATTGGATTTTTTTTCATGTAGAATAGTGTAAATTCAACCAGAAAAAAAATTTAAACAATCATCAAAGTCTTCTTGCAGAGAAAGTTGTTCAAAAGAATGAGCAAAGAAAAAATCTACTCTTTGTTATTAGGACATTATTGAAACATTTTCAGGACAGTGTAGGCAGACCTTTTTTTGGTATTGGAGATTGAACTCAGAGCCTCGCTTTTGCCAGGCAGGCACTACACCCACTGAGCTACATCCCTGGCCCTGCGTGCAGACTTTCGTGGGCAAGGTTGTACTGTCTTGCTCTTGGGATATTTTCCATGTTTTACAACTTAGGCCATGATAGCGTCTGATTTTTTCCCTCAGATAATCAGAATGTGGAGTTAATAATACCAGACGAGAGAGGATTTAGGGGTGCCCTGAGTTCAGTCTGTTAGTGATCTTCCCTGAGTTACCCGCTCACATGCAGGTGGGCTCACACCACAGTACGCTTCTGTCTTAGATCTGAGTCTAGACTCCTAGTCTGGCATAGGATATTCACCCTAGCATCTCAGTTTTCTTGATAATTTGTTTGCCCATTAAGTCTGGATATATGCAGTGCTAGAAATTGCAAACACCCGTGAACCCCGGGTTCTCATTTCGCAGTGCAGTCTCACTGTTGACACTGACTTGTCAAAAAGAAGGTAGATTATAGTACACAGTAAAACCTTAGCTTGTGAACATAATTTGTTCCAAAAACATGCTTATAATCCAGAGCACTTGTGTATCAAAGCGAATTTCCCCACAAGAAATAATGAAAACACATGATTCTTTCCCCAGCCCAAAAATATTCATATAACATGATTATAATACTATAATACAAAATCATAAAGAAAATACGAAATATAAAGAAAAACAAATTAACCTGCACTTTTGAAAACCTTCGTGGCTAGTGTGAGGGAGGAGGGTTATTATTGTATGAGATGACTTTCACAAGGAATCACTGCTCTATCCAGACAGTTGCTTTTGCCTCCTTGTGAGGGTTTTGTGGAATTGTGACATTGTCACTTCACAGATTCGTCACTCATGCTGCCACCGCTGTACACGGGTGGCATGTTTCTACAGAACGCTGCACTGTTTCCTGTATTCCTCACAGCCGCCTAATCCCATCTGAAGTGAGGGTTCCTCTGCCCTTTTGTCACCCTCCTCTGTGGATGGGGCTCTTCATCACCTCTTGCTGTTGGGAAAGAATCACTCAACCCTGCAGTGAGAGGGATGGGGGACCATTGGCTCAGTTGTGATCATGTAACATTTGGTATCATGTTCTACTCCTATTGCAAGACACCATTCATCAAGTGAAAATTTGTAAGAAATGTTTGCTCATCTTCTGAAATACTTGAACAAGTTACTTGCAATCCAAGGCTTTACTGTACTAATCCCCACAGAGCTTAGGAAAGTGATCAGGAGAGTTCTTTATATAGAGTGACCATATAATTTGGTGTCTATAGTGGAATGAAAAGTACTATTAATGACAATAAAGTCATTAGAATAAAGTATTATTCTGGGACAGTAAGTATTGGCCTGATAGGTATAGTCCTAAGCAAGCTGGTTACCTACAGTCACCCTCCTAACTTGTTAAATAAATGATTCACTTCAAGAAACACTAAGAAATAAAATATGTAAATAACTGTTATACTCTGTTGATAACACATATGTGGGAACTGAAAATGTGATGGGATATTTCTTTAATTCCCTTAGATACTTGCATCTGTACTTTCACAAAGGATACAAAAAGAGTGCTGTTTTTGGTTTTTCATGTACCAAGCTTTCCATAAATCATACATGTTGATATTTAGGTGAGCGTGATGTACGAATACAGGAAGTACAAGCCACAGGCAGCTTTCTGCCAGCCTAACTTGATTTACTCCCTCCAGTGCAGTTACCATAAATCAGAGACAGAAAAAGTACTCTATATTCAGGACTCTATAGATCAGGATTGCAGTTAGGGATTGTAGGTTAAATTATTTCTGTAGGAAATGTACTTGGGGTTTTAAGTACAGTAATTTAAGAATGAATTTCTTAGAATACTTGGCATTTGACTTCCTATGTGATTTTTTTTTCTGAATTACTACAGCATTTACGAACATCTCTAATCCAAAATGCTCAAAAATATGAAATGCTCTAGTATCTGAAACTTTGTGAATGCTGACATGAGGCCACAAGTGGAAAATTCCACAGATGGCCTTGTATGATAGGTCACGGTCAAGGTGCAGGGGAACCAAAAGGACTGCATAAGGTTACCTTCAAGCTATAGTACACCGTCACGTATCTTCATAGTAAACATAAACAAACTTCATGTTTAGACTTGATCCCCCAAGATAATCTCACTATACATAAGGTTACCTTCAGGCTGTATTATACCATCATGTATCTTCATAGGAAACGTAAACAGATTTCATGTTTAGACTTGATCCCCCCAAGATAATCTCACTATACATAAGGTTACCTTCAGGCTGTATTATACCATCGTGTATCTTCATAGGAAATGTAAACAAATTTCATATTTAGACTTGATCCCCCAAGATAATCTCACTATACATAGGCAGATATTCCAAAGTCCCCCTAAAAATCTAAAATCAAAAACACTCTGGCCCTGCGCATTTGAATAAAGGGTGCTCACCCTCTGACGTGCGTGTGCTTTATTAAGGAGGAACTTCCAATATAATGAGTGACATGTAAGATAAACTGTTTTTATGATGTACCTTATTATAATATTTGTGCTTATTTTCCTGTTCAGTTCTTAGATGAGATTTCATCTACTGAAACTAAAGAGTCCAGTGCAACAAGTGAACCTGTGCACCTGAAAGAAGGGTAATTTACTGAAATTAGATGTGAAAATCATGTTTTAGTATAGACATGAATTAGGTACAAGAGCACGGCTCTGAGAGTAAGGAAATCTAAGTTTTTCTTCTGTGCTAAAATGGCCCAAGTCACATCAGTCAAGTCAGTCACCTCCCAACCAGACTGTCACCTGGGCATAGCTCCCTGACTATACAATCTCAGTTTAGCAGTTGTAGTAAAATAAGTATTAGGACACTTTGAAAACATTAACAGCATTATTCAGTTTTAGAGGGCCTGTTATTGGAAATGAAAGGGGGAAATCACTTATATGGCTCTTTTTTTATTCTACATAACACAATTTAAAATATGAATTGAAGACTTTATTCCCTTAGTCTGGCCAAAATAAATACAAGAGTCACTGTCTTGGTTACTTTTCTCTAATTGCCGAGACAAAATACCTGATGCCAAGAATAAAGGAAGGAAAGGTTTATTTAGCTCACAATTTGTGGAGGTTTTAGTCCATATTTGGCTGGCTCCAAGGCAGAGGGCAACAGTTCATGGCAGCAGAAAACAGCAAAAACAACAAGAGCAAAAAGAACAGAGCAGCAGCGAGCAGCCTCCATTCCTCCCTTATATGGCAGGGCAGGTGCAGCTCTCACACCCACAATCCCAGCACTGGACCCTGAGTCAATCACAAACTCTAGAAGCCGCCCCATGACCGCATGAGGCTTTGGGGGGACATCGAGACACAAACCATGACAGTCACAGGTGGCAAAAACATTTTCATAAATTTAATATAGTCTTATTATGTGTGTCATTTAAAATTAAAAGACAATTCTTTGTTTTGAATGAACTGTTCTTAATCTTTGTAGCTAAATGTTTACCTTCATTGTTTTGGCAGTGAGATGTTTAAAAGAGCTCAAGGAAGAACTCGAATTGGAAAAAAGAATTTCAAGAAACGGTGGTTCTGCTTAACAAGCAGAGAGCTCACCTATCACAAGCAGCCAGGTAGTTGTGCTTATGCTTTACTGAGGGTTTTTTTTACCTGGGTTCTCAATGAAATTTTCTGTTCTGTTTCTTAATGTGACTCTAGTGAATCCTTTCACAGTGTTAATAGTTCATAGTTTTTTCACAGTGATATATGTATTTCGAGAATGAAACTGACACAATGTAAATTAGTTTTTCCTCACACATTGAATTTCTTGTATTTCTAAAAATGACATTAATTCAGGATGTTCTGCTTCCTTAAAATCTCTGGTAAATCCCTGGTGTAATAGTCAATATATAATGAGCAACTCCCAAGCCCCTTCAAAGTTGGAAGTTCTTTAATTCTCAGAGCCCATTAAGTAAGAGTCAGTATCAGTACATGAGAATGTTTTTGTGCTCTATTAGACAGTTCCAGCTAAAAGTTAACACAGTCGTACCATAGATGGTGATCACTATACAATTGTCAGATTCATTTTAGGCTGTTAGCCAAGCTCACTGCAAGATGGAAGGTTTGACAGTTTGTCTCCGGAAAAGACGTGTGTCAAATGGGCTTCCCGAGTAATACAGCCAGGTGTCTGATTGGAGAGCTGTAGCAAGGCAGAGTTTGACCTTCAGTAGACTAAAATCGTGCATAAAATCTTTTTTAGTGTTTATTCCTTTGGGATAAAGCATTATCTATAGAAGGCCCTTAGCGTCTTATTTTTAGCAGGTAGAATTTAATATCAGGGATAGTAGAATCTCATTTATCCACATGATTGGGATCCAGAGATGTTCATTTAAAGAAAATGTGAACTAATGCAAAAATTAAAATATAAACAAAAGATGCATATAAACACTAAATAATTGTATAGTTGAGGGTTTTGTTTTGTTTTGGTTTGTGGTGGTGGTGATCAAACCCAGACCCTGCAGGTTTTTTTTACCAGTCTTATAATAGAAAACCATGATCTTTTCTTGAAATTTAGAGGAATATAGATTGGGTTTTCTCTTTGTCTTTTTTTATGTAGTATACTCTTAATGCAACAGTTTTCAAGGTGATTTCTCCAAAGTAAGTCTAGAACTTCAGATACTTGAAGAGTAATCCAAGTACAGAATCCTTTTAGATTTTTAGAGTAGCCACTCTGATCTTTTATAGTTGTCTTATGCCTACATAAATCAACTTTGTGTGGGTATGAGTCGTCTTCTTTTTTTAATGAAAAAAATTTCATAATCAAATAACAAAATAACCACAGTTACTATACTGTGTATCAGTATCTTCATGGTAGTTATTTAGAGCACAAAACATAAACCAAAAAGATTCTCACAAAAAGAAACAGTAACAAATCTTTCTTTTCAGTGAACTAAGTAAACTAGTAGTATAAATGAAACTAATTAGCATATATATTGAAATATTTTTAAAACAATAGAATTTATAATTTGGGAAGTATTTTATCTTCTCCGTACTTCCTATTTATCTCACTTCTGTTTTGCTCTTTATTTGTAAATATGTATAACTATATGTGTATATCTGTGTATGTGTTTCTCATATAAGACAAACCATGTAGTAGGGTTTTTTTGTTTTTTATTTTTATTTTAAAGATAAAAGAATGGAGACCATATAAACCAGAATAACACAAAAACAATACAAGAAATACAAAAATAATAGAGAAGATAGTGGGGAATTACACTGGATGCTGTATTACATAATGTTATCTTTGCATTAGTTAACACAAAAACAATAAAGGAAATACCAACTTATAGAGAAGATAGTAGAGAATTAACACTGGAAGCTGTATTGCATAATGTTAAATTCACATTTGTTACTCAGTTACACAGATGATGGCTCATTCGATTCAT
This sequence comes from Dinomys branickii, assembly GCA_004027595.1. Taxonomy (NCBI): domain Eukaryota; kingdom Metazoa; phylum Chordata; class Mammalia; order Rodentia; family Dinomyidae; genus Dinomys; species Dinomys branickii. The sequence continues at coordinate 36,845 of PVLD010016664.1, read as the reverse complement.
CAGTTTTCTCCACCCTCATCTCTGTTGTTCTACCACCCCATCAGTCATCTTCCCTCTGATAATAACTGTACTTTTGGGTTTATTTATTCCCTTGGGCTCTCACATTGGGAAGAGACATGGCTGCTTCAGATTATACTGTAACAAATATGGGTGTGCACAAATTGTTATGGCAGGAGGTGGAAAAGCACCCACGCTCAAGGACAGTAGATAGACAGGGAACCAGGTTCACTATGGTCGAGCCCCCATTGACAAGCCCTCAAGGCCATCGGGGGGTCCAGTCAAGTCAGTGGGGTTACCCAGCAAACTGCCAGGCTTCACCTTGATACAATGTATCCAGGGTCCCAGTCAAGTCCTCAGGGTCACCCAAGCAGACTGCTGGGCTCTGCCCTGTTGCTGCACTGCCGGGGGCCAGGTCGAGTCCACAGGGTCTCCAGGCTCAAACCATGTAGTAGTTCAGTTTGTGTGTCTGTCTTGGTTACTTTTCTCTCATTGCTGAGACAAAACACCCAACACCCAAAATGAAAGAAGAAAAGGTTTATTTAGCTTACAGTTTGTGGAGGTTTTAGTTACTTGGCTGGTTCTGAGGCAGAATGGCACATGGCAGAGGGCAGGCTGTTCACAGCAGCAGAGCACAGCAAAAACCGCAAGCAAAAAGGGAGGAATGACTGCACGCAGCCTCCTTTTCTTCCCTACATTGTAAACAACCTACCCCCACCCAGGGGATGTGTAGCTCTCACACAATCTCCATGCCCTCCTCTTCCACAAAGTAAGCACCCCAGCTTCCTCCTGAGTCACTCAGCTAAACCTCTAGATTCCCCAAGTTGACACAATGTATCAACCATAACAGTGTCTGACTTTGCAAAGCCTTTGCCTGGTCTTTAAATAGATAAATAATAAACTTCTTCATAGAGGGCATTTATTTTGTCCCTTTACATAATATTTAGGTAAATTATAATGACATCATGGAAAACTGGCATAAATAGTTTTGGAATCAAACTGTGGACTTTGTAAGCTATAACAGCCTAGTCAGTGGAGACCGCGAGGTGCTGGCATCACCGCGCCTAGTCTAGCAGCCACAACACTCAGCACCCCATAAACATCAGGAGACAGAGTGTGTGAGCCCACTGAATCTCTTGGATCTCCTGAATCTCTTAGTTCATGTAAAAATCTGTTAAGACAGCTTCCACTATAAATTCTGAAGTGATAAACATCAGACGTAAGGTCCTTTCAAGACAATAGTTAAGTGCTATTCTCAAATTGTAGAATGATAAGAAAGAATTTTCATTTATTTACTTTCAGGAAAGGAGGTTCTCACTATGTTGCCCAGGCTAGCCCCCGCACCTAGGCCCCAGAGATCCTTCTGCCTCAGCCTTCCATGTAGCAGCGTCTGCAGTCATGCACTGCTGCATTGGCTAAGAGAAATGTTTGGTTTTATAACTCTTCAGGATTGGCTTAGCCATAATATCTGCATATGTCCAGTAAGAAACAACACAGTATATTTTTAGGCACACAGATGATTTGTTACAGCACATAAATAAATAGTCAAATAGGTGAAGCGCAGCAGGCTGTGTACGTTCCCTTCCAGACATCTGTAAGCTCAGCATATTTGAGCGTATTGGAAATTATGGTTTATAGTCTATGTAAGTGTTCTCACCTATGGATATGATAAGTGCTTATGATGTCCACATAATTATGTGTACATTTAGAGAAAATAGTCATTTTGTATGAATAAAAGTTACTTTTTTCAAATTGAAAACATTTTCTAATCTAAAATAGTATTCTAAAGGGTTTTTCTGGTTTATAATTTCCTTTAGGAATTAGATAATACCTGTGGGCCCTTTCTTCTAGGAAACTACATACACAAACATAAACACAAAATTTTCCATGTAATTTCAGGGAGTTCATAGTCCATAAGTTGATAGTCCCTAAATCCATCCAGTTCTTAAGTTTTAACCTCTGTGTAGTGGTTTTGAGAGGATAAAATTATATAGAATTAGGCTACATAAGTGTAAAATAGGCACACTGCAGCTACATTGTTTTCAGGTCAAACTAATTAGACCTATGAGATTTTGAGGTTCTTTACCAAACCCTGTAGTTTGGCGGGGGGTGGGGGGTGGATTCGAAGCCTGTAGATGAAACATCATGTCTTTAGTTTTAACTATTTTGATGATTTTTCCAAAATATATTACATGCTCTCCTGTCTTCTAAAAAATAATTCATTGAACTAAGGTAACATTTTTCTAGTTGATTTGAGGCCATCATTGACAACATCATTACATAGTTCCGTTATTTAGAGATGCTTTCAGGATTGTTTACGGGCGTATGCAGTTGTGTGTTCTAGCTCAGGGCCTTCACTCCCCCGCCCAGGGCCCTGGACGCTGTGTGTGTTGTGTCCTGCTTCTCTGCCCTCCATGGCCAGATTGTGACCTTAGTTTCTTGCGCTGTCAGCAAACCATTGCATAGTCTCTTACTCCTGCCCCGTTACCAGCCTCGGCATCTTTTTGCTGCTTATGTGCAGTGACGAGGGTGCAGATGCTGTTTGTTAAAATTATGCGTAAGATTAAAAGGCTGAGGGAAGCTCTGAGGACTTTCCCTGTGAATAAAGTGCGGAGGCTTTGTCTTCCTGGTTGTTCAGATATTTTACTTCCTGTTTCCGTGCTGTTTTCTCGATAACCAGGACTGCCTGTTAAGTATATTTGCTATGTGATCTTGGTGGTGTCTAAAGGACGCCTCCCAGAGTTTCTGTAACATGAGCTCTAAACCACTGGGCCTTTCGTTCAGCCCCCTTGCTGCACAGCACTCTTCTAAATCCAGTGGGTCTGCCTCTTAGGGTCAGTAATGTGGTCTCTTCCCAATTTGCTAGGAAAGCAATTAATAGAATTTTTTTTAGTTTTAAGGATTTTTCTCGAAATTGTTAAATTTTTAAATGTATACTTAGGTCATTATTATCAAGCAGTGTTGATCAACTGACCTTCAGCAGAATTAAATTCATGTATGGCAAATGAGCGTCACACAGTCGACTCTCAGGCATGACTGCCCTCAACACCTTGTTACAGATCCGCATGCTGATTGTGATTTTATATTTTCTATAGTGTGGTCATCTTCGACAAAGAGAAATTCTCTGAGGCACGTGCTGGCCCTAACGGAGTCATTAGTGTTCCCACCTTTCTGTGTCATCCAGCCGCGTGTTTTAAGCCTTCTCTATTGTTACCTTATCAAACCAGCTCTTGTAGTGCCCTTAACTTGTGCTTCTTCATGTTCGTGCTCCTTTGTATGTTCTGTCCAGATGCCCCTTCCCCTCTTTGTGTAATCTGGCGTCCTTTCAGCCTAGAGGGATGTTGGCTCTGTGTGGGCATCGTTGTAAGCCCTGGCCACCCGGTTTAGCTGTGTCCTTGGTGTGCTTTTAGCCGCCTCAGCAGTGATGTCCGGCACTGTGTGGCCGTTGCTGTCGTCTACTGCATCCTCACGTGGGAGACCCTCAGTCATAAGAACCACAGCACTACTGGTAGCATAGAAACATAGAGTTTAGTAAATATTCTTCAAAGAACACCAGGTCTTCCAGCCTTTTCGTTGCTGCCACCCACATGCAGGGTGGGTCTTCTCCAGGAAGTCTTATCATCTACACCCAGAACTGTGCTAACCAATCAGTAGACGGATCTCATATTGCATGCATGACCCAGTCACCTCCCAGAAGCCCCACCTGTGAGTACATGAGGCTTTGGGGAAACATAATGGGCCATAACACCTTGGTTCTCAGGTGAAACCTGAACATTCACACACAGGACTCTGCTGGGTTCTCAGGTGAAACCCGCACGGTCACACACAGGACTCTGCTGGGTTCTCAGGTGAAACCTGCATATTCACACGCAGGACTGTGCTGGACATTTTTCTGCAACATCTAAGGAACAAAATGTGTCCCTGGTCAGATAGTTTTGGTTCGGTGTATGTGTTGTTAAGGACTTACCTGCGCCTCACACTGTTCTAATGCAAGGGGAAGCAGTAGCGAACAAACTGCAGGCCTTGGCGGAGCCCCCAGGTTAGTGGTGATGGGCGGCAGGCTGAAGGGAAGAGGGGGGAGGAAGGAAGAGTTGTAATAGTCCGCAGGAGAGAGGTAATGACTTGGACCAGCTGGTGCAATGGATGAGTCACATTCTGGGTCTGCTTTAAAGATGGTACTCAGAAGATTTGATAGAGGGTTAGATACTCAAAGTAAGAGACAAATCAAGAGCAACTGTAAAAGGAGTGGCCGTGAGCAACCAGAGGGGTAAAATTGAAAATAGATACATGAATTCTTTTTTTTTAAAATAAGATATTAACAAAGACATCCATTTACAAAACAGCATAAGAACGATACAAACAATATAGAGTAGTAGGAAATTAACAATGGTTGTTGTATTAGGTATTGATATCTTCAGAGTGGTTTCTGAGGAAAAGAGAGATGCAGTAATTATCAAACAAGTTAGATACATGAATTCTGATATAGTTTGTACTAGACTAACTGTCTCATAGATAATAATTGCAAGTCTTAGCCACAGTATATAAAAACAACTCGTTAAAGAATTTCACCCTTGCAAAAAAGGAATCATGCTGGCTGAGATTTATATTCACCTAGCTTGCCTGCAACCCCTAAAAGCACTTCCTGCTTGCAGCATGATGTGGCCAAATTCAAGCAGAAAGCAGGTTATATTGGCTCAAGGTATCAAAGGATGGAGTTAAGGCTGCCAGAAAGGCTGGAAATTGAGGAGACACAGTGCTGTGCATAGGAACTCCCGTGAAATCCAAGGGAAATGCCAAAGAGGGTAATGAAAAGTGGTAACAGATTTTAAAAGATGAGTAGAAACTTCAGCCTCTTGCTTCCTCAGGAGAGAGAGCTTGGAATTTTACTGAGGGGCTTAGTAAACATTCCACTGTTAGGGGCTGGGGATATAGCTCGGTGGAATAAGCGCCTGCCTAGCAAGCGCAGGGTCCTGAGTTCGATCCCCAGTACCGCCAAAAAAAAAAAAAAAAAATTCCACTGTTTTAAAATATATTTTGGGGGCCGGGCATGGAGGTGCGTGCCTGTAATCCCAGTACTCAGGAGACTGAGATAGAAGGATCATTGCGAGTTCAAGGCTAGTCTGGCCTGCAAAGTGAGCTCAAGGCCAGCCTGCACTGCTAGTGAGACACTGTCTCAAAAACAAAAAATAAAATAAATTATATTTTTGATTAGTGCCTATTAACTTTACATAATACTGGGTTTCAATGTAGTATTTCATGCATACATATAACGATCATATTCACCCACCCATTACCTTATACCCCAGTCCCTCCCCTTCATTCCATTTCTTGTGTCTGATAATGTCACTTCTACTTTCACATCATCTTTAGATTACACATACTAAAGAAAATACGCAATATTTGTATTGCAGAGTCTGGCTTATTTTGCTTAATGTGATGATCACCAGTTCACATTTTCCTGCAAATGACATAATTTCATTCTTCTTTATAGTTAGATAATACTCCATTGTGTACACATACCAAATTTTCTTTATTGAACCATTTCTTCATGAGCACCTACATTGGTTCCATATCTTGACTACTGTGATTTCTGCTGCAATAAACAGGTAATGTAGCTATCCCTATAGTATGCTCATTCTTGGGGCATATGTCAAGGAGTGTTGTAGCTGGGTCATATGGTAGTATATTTTTAGTTTTTGAGGAACCTCCATACTGATTTCCATCATGGCTGCATTAATTTACATTCCCACCCAGCAATATAGAAGGGCTCTTTTTTCCCTGCATCCTCATCAGAGATGTGTCCACTTGTACCATCTTCATCTGTTGCTTTCTGTATGCTTGATGATCGCCACTCTAATCAAGATGAGTGAAATTTCAATGTAGCTTGATTTGCATTTCCCTAATGGCTAAAGATGTTAAACATTTGTTCATATACTTCTGGGTCATGTATACTTCTTTTAGAAGTGTCTGTTCAATTCATTTGTCCATTTATTGATTGAGCTGCTTGATATTTTGGTGTTAATTTTTTTTTAGTTCTTTGTATATTCTGGATATTAATCCTTTGTCAGAAGGGTACCTGGCAAAGATTTTTTTTTCTCATTTTGTAGGCTGTCTCTTCACTCTGTTCATTGTTTACTTTGCTGTGCCAAAACTTTTTAATTTGATGCAGTCCTGTTTTTTGATTCTTGCTATTTCCTGTGTTGTTGGGGTCCTATTCAGGAAGTCTTTGCCTATGCTTATGGTTTCAGTATTTTCTTTATATTTTCTTCTAGAAGTTTCAAGGGTTCTGGTCTTTTTGGTCCTTGGTCCATTTTGAATTGATTTTTGCGCGGGGTGAGCGATAGGGATCTGGTTTGAGTTCAGTCTTCTGCAAGTGTTCTACCACTGAGCTACATTCCCAGCCCTGCCAATATCATTCTGAAAGGAGAAAACCTGAAAGCATTTCCTCTAAAATCATGAACAAGGCGGAGATAGCCACTCTCACCACTCCTATTCAAATAGCATTTGAAAATTTGGCTAGAGCAGTTAGTCAAGAGAAAGAACAAAAAGGAGTCAAAGGAAACAACAAAGTTACTGTACTGCTATCTGTAGATGATATGACCCTAAGACTCCAAGACTTTTAGAGCTGATAAATTCAGGAATTAAGGAAAGTGGCAGAATATGAAATCAGCATAAAAAATCAATAGCTTCTACATGAGGATATCAAATTTCCCCAAAATCGTTTATTTGGTTGGGGGTTTTCTATTGTTGTGTTTGTTTGTTTGTTTGCCCAGTCTGTCTGTTCTTAGACCACACTCTGTCCCCTGGCACCCAAAACTCAGACTGCACAGGCTCAAGGCATCATTGGCAAAGGCTCACAGTTACACCAGGAGGGATGTCCCTAATCCTCTTAGCCTAGCTGTGCCTGCTTTTCCTTTACCCTGATTTCCTTGTACCATATCCCCTGGCCCCCCTTCTCCTGCTATGTTTTCATAATCCTCTCAGGCTCCTAGCAAGCAGCACCGCCTGCCATGGCGCCTGATCATATAAGGAAAATGCTGTGGGCTCATCGGGGCTTGCACTTGGGACCCTGGGTCCTGTTCCCAATCCCCCCCTTCCCTACTGCGAGTACCGCCCCAACTACCCAGAAATGCACACGGTCTCCCCTCCCCAGGACCATTTGTTAGAGCTGTCTTTTCTCCAATGTATGTTTTTTACTTCTTTGTCAAGAGTCAAATGGTTAACATAGCACATTCTACACTGCCTAATTCTCCCATGGTTTTTAGCTTTCTTTACAGCTCTTCCTTGATTCCCAGAGGTGTTTCTCTTCACTGAGTCACTCCAGCTGTCCCAATTCTGGGTCCCAGAGAGGCTGTGAATTGCAGCCTTGCTCTACTTCCCCATCTTGTCTTTCTCAGTACTCTAGAATTTCCTCTGAAACCTGAAAAAGACTGCCCTAGAATTAAGAATAACAAAATGTAGTATGAAGAAAATACAAATCCAGGCTTCAAGGTAATCAGTAAATGATACAGCTGTTCAAGGGGAAGTAACTGACTGCACGGCCTCTAAAGTGTTTCCTCCACGATACACAGTGCACAGCAAAGCATGAACAACGTTAAGAAGAAACAAGGAGTTGTGATACATAGTCAAAAGGAAAAGCAGGCAGTGAAAGTAGGTCCTAGATGATCCTCACATTGGAATTGGCAGGGGTGAACTTTACAGTTATTCTAAATATTTCAAGGACTTCGTGGAGAAGGCAGTTATAACGAGTAAAGAAATGGAGAGTCTTTGTAGGAAAAAATAATAGTAATAAAAAGCGTTCTAGAACTGAAAGTTAACGCCTACATGAAAAGTTCACTGGGTGGATTTAACAGGTTGGAGATGCCAGGAGAAAAGTTCATTGAGTTTGAAAACAGATCAATAGAAATTAACCAATCTAGTGTTACAGCAAAAATAAAAAATCGGGTCGAATTCTGCAGGAGATCAAAGAACTCATTCAGAACAAATGGAGTTTTAATTAACTTTAATTTAAAACCGATTGGGGGCTGGGGATATAGCTCAGTGGAGTAAGCGCTTGCCTAGCAAGCGCAGGGTCCTGAGTTCGATCCCCAGTACCGCAAAAAAAAAATAAAAATAAAAAAAAAAATAAAACCAATTGGTCATTGCCCTCCATTCCTGATAAGAGAATGTGGCCCTTAACTGCCTTTGTTCCCTCCTTATATACATTTTTGGTTTCCATGGTAATAGATTGGAATGTTTAGGCCTGGCCACAGTTGTTTACCTTGTACCATGTGACCAGGTCAGGCTCTGGCCACAATGATACATACTTTAACAACTCAGGCAAGGAGAAGAATTCCAGGACAAAGTCAGGATTGCAAAGTTAACTCTTTACAACCCCTCCAGGATGTTTCTCAAGACATATTTTGAGGCTTGTCTATCTTAAAATGATGTGCTAAAAGTCACGGCCCCTTACACTAGGAACACACAGAGAAAAGACTGGCAGAGTAAATGTGAAATAGTATCAGGTATGATTGATATCCTGAAGGAGAGTAAAGGAAGAAGAGGATAGAATCAGAATTTTTGAAGAAATATTGGCCTAAAATTTCCCAAATTTTGTTGGGGGGAAAAACAATATCTTACAGATTCAAAAAGCTCATTAAACTGTAAGTATAATGAGTGCAAAAGAAACTACACTTAGATCTATAATAATCAAACCATAAAGAAAATCTTACAAGCAGAGGAACAGAGTATAAGGTACATACTAGTGAATAACAGTACAAATGACAGCTAATTTCTCCTAAGAAGCAACCAGTGCCAAAAAGAAAAAAAGAAAAATAGAATGGCATCTTTAAAGGGCTCAAGAAAGTTTTTATCCTAGAATTATTCTAGAGAAAATTTCCCTCAAATATGAAAATATCCTTTAGTTAAATACAATCTGAGAGACTTCACAGTAAACAGGCCTTACTATGGAAAAAGCTAGAGATTCCTCAGGCTGCAGGGAATAATACTTAGGTCTGCAGGATGTAGTGAAGAGCTTAGCCAGTGGTAAATGTGTGGGTAAATATATCTTTCCTGAATTTCTCCAAAAAGTACCTGTTAACGAAAGTATAACTGGAGAATAAAGAGTACATATTTCTTAAGAAGTCACTTCAGCCAAATTCATCTCAATTTACACATTTTCTTGCTCCAAATACAAGCGAGTTGTTTTGTAAATATGGAAAAGTTGACCCTGAAACTTACTTGGATGGGAAAAGGATTTAACATAGCAAAAGCAAGGTTGAAAAGGTAAAGTTTGGGGCCTCATTTTAAAACTTACGTGAAGCTGCAATAATGGAGATAATAATTCTAGCATGAGAGGGAGACCTTGGACAGACAGCAGTCCAGAAGGAGACACACGTGTGACCAGTTTTTACAGAGTGATCAAGACAGTTCAGTAGGGAAAGAAAGGGCTTTTCAACTAATGGTATTAGATGAATTTAGAAGGAAAATGAACCTTACCCCACCTGACACTACCACGCGAAATTTAATTCAAGAGAAGGAAATCATAGCCAGAGTGAAAATGTGGATGAGTATCTTTGAAACAATGGAATACACAAGGATTTCTTAAAGTAGACACGGAAAGTACTGAACATCTTTCTTAGAAAAGGTAGTTGGACGTTCTTAACCACCTAACAGTCTATTGTTTAAGTACAAGATGACCCAAATTGCATTTTTTCATTAATTTTTATAAGAGAATAAACAGGAAATATAAAACAGCAGTTTTATCAAGTGTACTCAGTTCAAGAACCGACTGGTTGAGATGACAGTCGCCTTAGGGATGCTCAGGATAGTCATTATGGAGACAGACTCCTGCCTGAGTGTGACGCAGTGCAAACTGCTAAGCGGTTAAAAATAAGCCCTGTGTTTTCTCCTGTGCGCCTGTTGCTGTTCCCTCTTCTTCTTTCTCTCGCCTTCCTTCCATTTTGTTGTCCTTGTCCGCTGTTAACATGATGAGCATAATGTATTGTTCGATGGTTGCAATTTTTCAAACAGTTGAGGGTTGTTTTGTTTTTGAACTGAGCCGACGTTTCACACCAGATTGGGGAGGTGTTTGACTTACCCCGGCAGTGTTTGTGCCCCGTTTTCTCCTTCCCATACTCCACCCGCAGCTGTGCTGATTTGTCTCAGGTTTTCCTGAGACTCAGCTCCCTTCTGTTCGTTCTTTTCTCTGCTTAAGCTTCACATTTTATCTGCTTAAGTTCGCTTGTTTTTTCTAATCTCACATCTGCTCTTTCATTTACGTACATTTCTCATTTAGTTTTGTACTTTTCAGCTCAAGAACTCTTAAATACAGTTTCCATTTTTCCCTGAGAGCGCACAGTGGGTCAGTCACTGTTAGGTTTCCCGCGCGCCCCTTGACCGTGTTTACAGTAGCTACTTCGAAGCCTTCCCCTCTGCGCTCAGCCTACGGGCCGACTCCGAATCAGTTTCAGTCGGCTGCCCAAGTTGCTAGTCATGTTTTCCTGGTTTTTTTATGTGTCTTTTTTTAAGGTAAATATTGGATGTTATAGATAATAAATTCTACTATAAAATTCACTTTGGGGGCCAGAGATAACAGCTCAGCAGCACAAGCACCTGCCGGGAAAGTGCAGGATCCTCAGTGCAATTCCCAGCACACACAAACAAATAAGTAATAAATTTACATTTTAAAATTTGTGTTGGTTTTTGTCATATAGTTGGGCATCCACGTACCTTGGCTCGGCAAAGACTGAACAACCACAGATCAAATGTAGTGAGGCCCACAGCAGTGTAGTTACATCTACACTGAACATGTGTACGCTTTTTCTTTGCGTTGTTCCCTAAAGATTGTAATTATTCAGATAACATTTATATTGTATTAAGTATTTATTAATGTGGAGGTGTTTTAAAGTATATGGTAAAATGTATAATGGTTATATGCAAATTCTATACCATTTTATATAAGGAATTTGAGTATTCAAGGATGCTGATGTCTGCAGAGGGTTCTGGGACCAATCCCTCATGGTTACTGAGCAGTGACTGTATTCGCAAAGTTGTGTGATCACTACTAATTTCAGAACGTTTTTATCAACCTAGAAAGAAACTCTGTACTTATTAACAGTCATTCCCTGTCCCTCTGTCCTCTCACCCTGGCAACCACTGCGGCACTTTTTGTTTCTCTAGATTTGCCTGTTCTGTTACAGTGTCATCTAATGGAGTCATACAATATAAAGCCTTTTATGACAGCTTCTCTCCCTTAGCATGATGTTTCAGACACTCATTCACATCCCTCTGTACTTTATTCTTTTTATGGCTCAATAATAATCTAGCGAATGAGGCAACCCATTTGGTGCCCCTCCTGTCTCTCAGAACCTATCCCTAGTCCCCATTCCTTTTCTCAATAAATTGCCCTTTAAAAAAATATGTGTGTGTGTGTGTGTGTGTGTGTGTGTAGTGAATGGACATATACCACATTTTGTATATCTACTTATAGTTGTTTCCAGCTTGGGACTATTATGAATAATGCTACTGGGAACTTTCATTTCCAAGTTGTTCTGTGGATGTAAGTCCTCAGTTCTCTTTGCTGTATACATAGGAGTGGGATCAGTGTGTTACACAGTGAATCTATTCAACTTTCTGAGGAAGTAATGGCTGTTTTTTTGGTCTTGAGAATTGAACCCCCAACCTCACACTTGCCAGGCAGGCACGGCGCCACTGAGCTAAATCCCCAGTCCCAATAACGACATTTTTAACTGAAACTGGATTAGTCATTTAATAGAATTTAATGCACTCCCATTGATTGTGATTGCTGTGACTACTGTGTTTGTGTTTTCTACTTACTGGGCTTTTCAGCGTATTGGAATTCTTAAACATGATTATGCACTCGTGTGCACTTCTCCTGCCACCCCACCTCATGAGGGAATTTGGACATTGTATTCCCCCCAAATTTAAACTTACGTGCTTATCTTAATGTCTGCAGTTAATCAAATTACCATTCATACTGAGAGTATTCACATGCTTTCAGTCACGCCTTTTGTAGTGTCCCCTTAATGAGATCATTTTCAGTGTTACTATTGTGTCTTTTTACCCTTTTTGCGTGACGTATGAGTGATTTTCTGTCCTTGTCTGTCAGTTGTCCTGACCTCTTTGCCCAGCACTGTTTCTCATATAGCACATCTACTGTCTTTTTCTTGGATTCAGTACAATTTTTCAGGAGTACTTCCTCAAGGAATTTTTTAGGGCAGATTTTATAGCTAATAAACTTCTGAGTCCCTGCATGTATAAAAATGTCTTTCTTTTATACGTATTTTCAAATGATAGTTAAGCTGGGTTTAAAATCATCTTCCTTCATATTTTGAAAAGACTGTACAACTGTTTACTAGCTTCCTTTTTTTTTTTTTTGAGACAGGGTCTCACTATGCAGTTCAGGCTGGCCTTGAGCTCACTTTGTAAACCAGGCTGACCTCGAACTCACAACGATCTTCCTGCCTCAGCCTCCCAAGTACTGCTAGCTTCTATTTTTACTGATAAGAAATTTGATGTTAACCTAATTATCAGCCTTTTGTTTTTCTAGAAACTCTTAGGGTTCTTTCTTTGGCTTTTGAATTCTGCTGTTTACTGCCCCCAATTTAGGTATTTGTCTTCTGTCCTGCTCAGCACTTGATAGATCGTTTCCATCTGAAGAGTTCTACCTTTTCCTTGGGGACATTTTCATTTTTAGGTTTTGTTTGTTTTGTTTTGTTTTGTTGGTATATTTTAGGCAAGTTCTCACTTCGTGGATCAGGCTGGTTATGGTCATAGTGATCCTCCTGCTTCAGCCTCCTTAGAGCTGGGCTTACAGGCATGCACTACCATGCCCAGCTGACTCTGTTTCTTAAATTCTTACGGGGTATTTCTTTGGGGGGAGGGGTATGAGAAATCAAACCTGGGGCCTCACGCTTGCCAGGCAAGCGCTGCACCGCTGAGCTAAGTCCCCGGCCCTGGTTTCCTGCATTCTTATTAGTCAAACATGGAAACTTCTTAATGTATTCACTGTGACGCTTAACTTTTTTACTTTCTGTTGCATACATGTGTGCACGTGCGTGTGTGCACTATTGTACTACTTTTGGAGAATCCTCAGTTAAAATCTTCCATTTTATGAATTCACATTGCAGTTTATTCCAGTTATCATCATTAACTGTGAAAGTAACCCTAATGGTAACATGACAATATATGTACCTGGGACATTCATGCCTTCTGTACAGATTCAGTGTTATAGTTTCTCCAGAAATTAATAAAAACAATTTTATGTTATGTGCATACTTCGTATATCCGGTAAATTTAAAAAGAACCTGTAAAGTTTTAAAACTCACTGCCAGGATTCTTGTGTCCTATGGAATAGTACCCAAGATGCACCTCTCCCGTGACCCCCTTTGTACACTCCTCACTTCACAGGGGCCCCGTTTGTTGCATGTGTGTGTCTCCTGCGGAGTGCCACCTTTCTCTCTCTTATTTGGTGGTCGTCTCCGCCATTTGCTCATTTTTGTCCTTCCCCAAACGTTCACCTAGTGAAGTGTTTAGCAGCTTGACTGCCAGTGGTCATAAGGGCGGAGGGCAGGCCTTTGGGGATCAGGCGTGCTGGTGCTTGTCGCCTGAGGGTGCGCACCTCCTGTGGCATCGCACTGCTCTGCAACCCGCTGTGCACCCGTGCTGCCCTAGCCTGTGGACGTGTGGCCCTGTTAATCATCCTGGTGTGTGTCTGAGTCCCTTCACCCCAGCTGTCCGTGCCCTCTGCTGCTGGCTGCAGCTCTCCCCTGAGCTGCCCTCGCTGTGTCCTGTGTGGCTGGGGCCGAGGCTGCCTTTTGTCACTCTGCCCCTGCCCCGCCCTTTATCCTTAAGGTGTTACCTCCTCTGCTTCCCGGAGCTTACTGACAGTCCTTTCTTAGTTTCCTGTGCATTTATGATTTATATTTAAATATTTATTAAATGTAAATGTCATTTTCTCAGAAAAATCTTCCATGACCACCACATTTAACAGTAACTTAACAGTTACTTCTATCGCACGACCTTCTTTTATTTTCACGGTAGCAGTCACCCGTAGCTACATTTCCATGTCTTCTGTCATCTTTCAGATCTAAGTGAGGACTCTTAGGGGTCTTCTGTGTTCTAGCTACTCCTTTAGCATAAGTGGCTAGAGCAGTGCCTGGTGTGTAGTGGGTATTTAATATATACCATACACACACACACACACACACACACACACACACACACTTGAATTATTTAAATTTTAGACTTTATACCAGGCAACTGGCTTAGCATATATTCCATATTAACCTCTCTGTTCAAGACAAAACAACCCTTTACTAGCCAAATAATTTTCTTTGCCAAAAAAGGTATACATCAATCTGTTGAATAATATAAAATATAAAGTTCTTAACATCCATCACTTCAGTTTGTATGTCATTGAAGCAAAGCTTGAGTGTTAAATAAAAGCAAAGTATTAATCTTCTAAGAATAGCATTGTAAAGTGACCGGAAATAACAAGTATGTTTGTGCCTGTAGTTTCAATAATTGTATGAGATACAACTTATTCTTGTGCCTTATTATTATGGAGCTGCTTTAACAAACCAGCATACCCTGGCTAATTCCCAAACTCTTAAATTAGGTTAAGAATTTAATCTACCAGATACAATTTTTGTGTATGCCCTGCCTCTCTTATTGTACGTTTTGTGCATTAAGTTATCTGACCAGCCAATATATGATAGTCATAAATAATTTTTTAGTTTAAAACATTGTTTTGAAGGTTAATTCCTTAATTAATAGATTGAAAAATAGGAAAATCTACTTAGGTGGTCATATTCTCTATGTGTAGTAACTCCCATGAGAGAAAATTCCATGTTTCAGCCTCTATTTGAGTGAGTCCTTACTGGTAAGTATTTTAGTTGTTTCAGTTTTCATATGGCTAATGTTATGAAATTAATAGCATTTTTAGTTTCTATACAGTGATAAAATTTATTTCCACACTTTAAAAAAAATTTTAATTTATTTTGAAAAAAGTGAAGTCACTATAAAAAAACAATCAAAATTCATCTGTTCTCACAATACAAAATGTTTATATACATTCCACCTAGAGAGTTACTGTACGTTATATATGTACTCCTGCCATCAAGAGAAAGAGCTTAAACCTTATAGAATTAACCTCTTACCTTTGTAATTCTGGCAAAATTGTTTTAATTTTGTGTTTTATTACTTAGGCAAAGACGCAATTTATACAATTCCAGTAAAAAACATTCTTGCTGTGGAAAAATTAGAAGAGAGTTCTTTCAACAAGAAAAATGTAAGTCATATGAATATTTAAAACATTTTAAACTACATATACATAAAACTTAGTTGAACATTTTTAAGCTCTTTTGGTTTATAAATCATTAGCTCAGATTGTTTTAAAATTGTCCATTACTGTTGATACCTCAGAGTCTGTCCAGTTTATTAAGAATACTTTTCTCAGGTTAGTTTAAAAATTCGTTCCCTACTATCAGACTTCTGTCTATGACACTGAAGTCTAAGTAGCACAGTCCCAACCTATCTGTTCGACTGCCTTCAGCTTCTGCTTGGTACCTGTGATACACTCAATCCCACCGAGACCACGTCCTGGCCCCTCCGGACTTCCGCATTGCTTTGCCTGTCCTCATCTCTGGTTCCCTCCCGTTCATTCCTTGTTGTGTCGCCGGCCACTCCCGCTGGTCGTGTGTGACATCCTGTTATACCGTGTGATGCCGCATAACCTCAGTTATCTTTGGAACTAACTGGGTTTTTAAAAAAAGGTAATAATTGATAGGATACCTTAGCATAGGTTTTCTAGCCAAGCAAAGTAGATCTTTGTTAGGTAGTTTGTCTGTTTTGTGTATTGTGTTTTGGTTCTTAAGACTTTCTCACTAACTTTTTATCTTCATTGCCTGTGAAGATGTTCCAAGTGATACATACAGAGAAACCACTCTATGTCCAGGCCAATAATTGTGTGGAAGCTAATGAGTGGATAGACGTGCTGTGCAGGGTGAGCCGGTGCAATCAGAACAGACTCAGCTCTTTCCATCCTTCTGCATATCTCAATGGACTGTGGCTCTGCTGTCAGGAGACCAGTGAAAACACTCCGGGCTGCAAGCCGTGTACTGCGTAAGTTTCTTGCTGATGAAGAAAGCATTGTTTCACAATGTGGTATATCCATGCAGTAGAATATTATTTGGCTGTAAAAAGGAATGAAGTATAGATGTATGCTACACTGTGGGTGAACCTTGAAAACACTTTTCTAAGTAAAAGAAGCAAGACATAAAGGCCACGTATTACATGGAAATTTTTATATACAGAATGTCCAAAGACATTTGTATGGAGACGGAGTAGCTTAGTGGTGGCTAGAGTTTAAAGGAGAATACAGTGTTAATGGACACAGGATTTCTTTTGGGGGTGGTGAAATTTTCAAAAATTAACAATGGGTGCAGTTTCGTTTTTGTTTTCAAGACAGGGTCTTGCTCTAAGGTTCAGGCTGGCCTCAGATTCACCATGATCCTCCCATCTCAGTCTCCATGGGATTGCAGGCATGCACCACCACACTAGTTTACACTTGTTTTTAAAAAACCACATGTACAACTCTAGAGGGCTGGGGGTGGAGTATTTACCTGCTATGTCCAAGGTCCTAAGTTCAATCCCCTGCACCACCAGTTTAAAACACATATCTGGGGAAGATATCCAGGAGGAAGGACACTCAGCATTTTATATCTAATTGAATGGAATACCCACTGTGGCCCGACAGACCTAAGTAATATAAGGTATTTCTTTTTTGAGGAAGCATGGGTTATAAAAATTACTTTACTTTAAAATCCCCCTCCTTAGAGGTGAGAATGTAGCCCAATGGCAGAGCATTTGCCTTAGCATTTACGAGGTCCTGGGTTTGATCCGTAGCACCACCAAAAATAATAATCCCCCTCCTTACGATCAATGACCAAACCTCTCTTGGCTCCATTTTAACTATCAATGGAACTAAGTTTCTAAAGTTTCTTTTGCAAAAATCTTGTTCCAGTTTTTTGTTTTTTTAGTAGTACACATTTGCAATACATGATGGTTGCGTTCACTGTGGGGAGTTGGTATGTGTACATGTCTCAGTTCTTTTTACTTCTCTTTTTCTTACTCAAGTGCTTGTTTGTCTGGGGGGAGTTGCTGTTGTCTTTTTGAGACAGGGTCTCACTGTGCAGTTCAGGCTGGCCTTGTACTCACTCTGTAGTCCAGACTGGCCTCAAACGCACAGCGAGTTTTCTGCCTCACCCTCCCAGGTGTCGGGGTCACAGGTATGTACCACCACTCCCAGCTTATTCAAGTTTTAGTCTCAGATCATCAAAAGTTTTTGACATGTTTACAAAGTTACTTCTGTCAAATGCCTTTATTTTTTTTTTAATTTTTATTCTTACTACATTCACTGGACTACATTCCTCATGAGCTGTATCTGCACATAATACACCTTAATTCTTTTTAGCTCCTCTGTCCTCTCCTCCTTCGTCCATCTTTGATTCCAGTGTCTTCAATTTTGTTTTTACAGAGGTATCCCTGCAGACATCCAGATAGATATTGATGAAGACAGAGAAGCAGAAAGAATTTACTCCCTGTTTAGTCTCAGTTTGCTTAAACTACAGAAAATGGAAGGTAACTGCACAGCTAGCCTATTTTCCTAACAGCATGACCCATTATTACCAATTCTTCAATGTTGCTTTGATGTTACAAACAAAAGTTGAAGACTCAGAAACTTACCAAAATGCTACTTACATGAAGTTCATGAAACTCCAAAAAGGACATTTTTACTAGATATTTATGAAGTGAAATTACTGTTTTTACAAATGTGATATCCCAGTTAATAAATGTGTATTTTTTAGTCATCTATGTACTTCCAAAGGAAACCTCCACAACTTGAGACACTTGACATTTTTTATTAATACGACAAGTTACATTTATGAAATTTAGTTTTCTGATCAAAGATTTCACTTTTCTTTGTAGAGGCTTGTGGAACTATAGCTGTCTATCAAGGACCACAGAAAGAGCCTGATGATTATTCTAACTTCTTAATTGAGGATTCTGTAACAACCTTTAAGACAATTCAGCAAATAAAAATCATCATAGAGAAGCTGGATGAACCTCATGAAATGTACAGGAAGAAAAGATCAAGTAGTGCAAAATATGGGAGCAAGTAAGCATTGTTTAAACTTCCGTAAATGTACTTTCAACAGCTCGGAAGCGCCTTTCCTCCCTGCCCTTCCCCCTGCCTGCAGCGCTCCTGCTTGCCTGCCCCTGTCAGGACCCAGGCCAGAGTCTTTACCTTGTGCAATTTCTCTACAGCTCAGACTTGAAGCATCCCTGGTCTTTTTCAGCTCAGCTATCAATTCCTTGTGTTTGTGTTGCGCTTTTATCACCACTTCAAGTGTTACGTTGGGTTTTAATTTATTACTTGAATGTTTAAACTACTTAAAATCAGCCGTCAGAGTGCTAGGAGTGTTTCATAGTCGACTGTGTGAGTCCGTCTCCTAGAGGAAAACACAGTAGATGATTAACAGTGACTGGGTGTGTACCCGCCGGAGCCCGGTGCCTGTGCTATTTTATATCATGTCATTTAGATGGCTTTTAGCAGCAAGCAGTACAATCCTGAGTGAAATTGCAAGAAATTTTTTAGTCTCACAAATTAAGTCCTAATACTTACGATTGGTTGATTGAGCCACTCATCACTATCATCAAGAAAAATCTGCTGCTCATCCGTCCCCATCAAGGTGATTCTGCCTTCCTCTAGCTTGTTTCCTCGTGGTCACAAGTTAGCTACCGTGATTCAGAACCCCACGTTTTTCTCTGGTGGCATCCAGAGGCAGAAAAGTCTGTTGCATCTTACCAAAAGAGAAGAACCTGTCTAGGGTAACCCAAGCCTTCCCTGAAACACAGGGCTACCCAGCACTAAACCAGAGTCAGAATCTTGTTTACAACAAAGGTAAACAAGGTAGGTAGCACTGGGTTATTGGACCAGCAAATAACAATATTTGCCACGGTGTATATCACTTTCTCCTTGGTCCTCACATCAGCCCAACATGATTTTATTCTCATTTTATAGCTAGAGGAACTGAGACTTGGGGATAGTAAATGCCTTGACCTTGGCACACAGCTGATTAGTAGGAGAACTCTGAATTTTAATATTCTTTGAAAGTTGTAGGCATTGATAGTATTTATAAACATTAAAAGTCACTTTGACAGGTTTAACTATTTATGATCATCCTGCACAGAAAGCTTAGTACATTAGGAAGGTTTAATTGTAAACATCCTAATTCTTTATATTAGTGTAATTGGTTCTCGTCCAGCATCAATAATCCAGTTTTCTTGGGGCCCTCAGGAGCTTGCATGTGAAGTCCTAGCCAACACCTGACCACCCTTCTTGTCCCCACTGTGCCCCAGCCCAGGTTCATTAAAAAGTACCAACCTCTTACACTAAATATTTTGCTTATTCTACTTTTTTCTTTACCAGAAAGTAAAGCTCATAACAGCAAAAGTTTCATGTTTTGTTCACAAGTATATCCTTGGCTTTTACAATAGTGCCTTAAATTTAATGAAGTATTCAATTAGTTCTTGTTAAGGTAAAGAAACAAGATTCAGCATGGTAATTGATATGCGCTAATTATAGTAAAGGTGATAAGGGACTGAAAGATCATCTCAGGGAAATTATAAAGTTCTATGTCTGTCTCTGTTCTATATCACTTTTAAATTTTATATTTTTTAACTTATAAACTATGATTTTCTTTTAATATTTTCTAGGGAAAATCCAATTATTGGGAAAACCTCTTAAGAGTTTGACCAATTGATTCAGAAGAACTGGAAAATACTCTTTTTTCCTTGGAGTCTTTCAATTCATCGTGTATTTTGTTCATAGTATTTAAGAAGGAACATTGGCTTCAGTGTCACCTGCATTCACATTATATTTAATATTTAATGATTGAAATTAACTGTTTGGAAATTCTGGTTTTAACGTCTTGCTAGAGAATTTGAAATCCAAGATTTCCTCCATATCTTGTGTGTCCAAATTCATTATTTCTGCAACTTCTTCATAGAATCTTGCTAAAGAAGTTTCCCAAAGAAGCTTTTTAACAGAGGGAGCACTTCTCCATAGCAAAAAACCATCTCTCCTTGTAACACTGTTCTGTGGACCTTTTTTCACTACCATTAGTGCCTGCTCTATACTGCCAACTTGTATTTTACTAGAAAATTCCAATCCATGTCAATTCAGAGCTTCCCATTAGTTCACCTGAACCCTGCATCTTTTATAAGAGAAAAGAAAATTCTTTTTTTTCCTTTGATCCATTCATCATTACAGGTTACGTTAGAGACAGCAACAGAAACTGTAGAGAGCTGCCAGAGCACCCTTGAAAGTGGTCCATCCTTTGCTTATCAAAAGATGTAAATAGAACTCAGGAGGAGTCCGGGAACTTGTGCTCTTGTGTGCATCACGTTTACATTCGGGATGAGTGGTGGCAGGTGAAATACAAGGAAACCACTGAAAATTTTTTCATTGTTTTAAATATCAGGTACTCATTTTTTTATTTGAGATTTCAAATTAACATGACTTCTAAGGAGCTCTCTTCTGAACAAGAAGAGACAGTGAACAGTGAGAAGATGACCTCACTGCTGCTTCACGCCAGAACGAGGGCCTCGTCAGGACGCCCTCCTCACAGTGTTAGGTTGAGATCTATCTCAAGGACAGTCACTCGGCGCACTTTACCAGTCCGGCCTACGCCGGATTGTACTTTAGATACTCCGCGGTATCTGTCTTTATGATCAGTTGAATGATCAGCGTTTAACCCTAGACATAGTGCTTTCCTGCGGCGTTTGTGTTTCTTTCTGTTTCCTTTATTGCCCGCTAGCCAAATGGAATTTGGTTTGAATCTTATTTTTCCTTAATTTACTTTTATCCTAAAAACCGTAACTGTAAATAAGCAGTCGAAGCAAGTTGCCACTCTGAAGAGGAGGAATATACTTTGCTTCATCAGTATTAAAAATTGTGGTACTCTTTATTTTGTCTTTTTTAATTGGAAAGATTTTCTAAATGTGGTACCTTGAACCTTGGAGTATGTTCCTGTTTAAAACTGTGACTTATTAATGTAAGTCTAGCTATTAGTGCTTTTTTTTGTATCCCTGATCATAAGCTATCTTTCACAATATATTTGCCAATTACATTATTGGTGGATATTTTAAATTGTATTGTTATTAGGTCATTATTTTTAAAGACCACTGGGACACAGTTTTTCCATCAGTGATCATAACTGAGCAATGTATTTCTCTATGTGACTTGTAAAGATAAATTGGTTATGTTTAAGAATCAATACTGTTTTGCATTATGATAGGTTATTATTCCTGGCTCATACTAAAGTTTGGAAGAATCCTTTAAATTTTATGAACTTCACAGATTCCACAGACTATACTAATTTATATATGTGAAAGAATTTAGCCATTTAATAAACTTGTCGTGAATTTCATTTGGATGAAAACACCTTTTTAAGAGTCTCTAAAATGTCTGCCGGCCAGGCGTAGTGGCGCACATCTATAATCCCAGCACCCAGGAGGCTGAGGCAGGAGGGTCGTTGTGAGTTTGAGACCAGCCTGAGGTACAAATTGAGCTCAAGGCCAGTCTGAACTACACAGCGAGACGCTGTCTCAAAAAAAAAAAAAAAAAAAATGTATGCCAGTGGAGGTACACATGAGCATTGCCATGTGTCACTCATACTGGTTGGTGGCTTCTTAATCTACTGGATTTTTGTTTGAGGCAGCTTAATTTCTTGGGGAGCAAGGCAAAAGAAATATGCCTTTAACCTTTCTAATATCAAATCCCTAATTATGATTATTTTTAAAGATCGCAGCATGCTCAAAGGGAACCGCTGCTGTCCCTATACATACCAATGGCTCTGAAAGAAAAATCCAGTTATCTGGCTGTTTTCTTCATACACATATTTGAAAGAGTAGTTTGAGTAGAATTAATCAGTTTGGCACAGCCTAAAAGGAGAAATACGAAATTAAATTTTCTTTGCAAGCCCTTTGCAGTTAAGAAACTATGTCAGTAGGACCATAGCGCAGCCACAGACCATTCCCCCAGAGGCCCCTCCCTCCGCTGCTGCTCCTGAGTGCTTTGAGGGCCGCTGCACCTAACCTGCTTTCTCTCCCTTCCCAAAAGGTTTTTTTAAAAGTACATGGCAGCTTACTTCTTCCCACTAAACTTGGAAACCACAGGGAGGGCAGAAAAGAGTACGGGAGAGCTTTTGCTGTGAACACCAGTCCTGGCTCTTAGGTTAGCCATTTCCATGAGTTGAAATTACGATGATTTGTGCCTTGTTTTTGTTTTTGTTTAGCTTTGTTTTTTAATATTCATTTGATGAGATAATGGGCAGTAACAAAGGTTTGTATTCCCAGGAATATAACTTTTGTCAAGTCAAACTATTTTATTTGCCAAAGAAGCATACTTTTAATATCACAGGTAATGGTTACGTGTCAAAACTAGGCTCTTTTGGTTTTACAAAAAAAAAATTGACAAATGATGTGGCTTTCGTTTCATTTTCTGAAGCCTGGTTTCATTCTTTACTAGAAAAGCTCTTTCGTGCCAGGTTTTGAAAAGCATTTTATTTTTTCTTTTTAAGTGAAAGCACCTTTAATTTGCTCTAATGGTACCTCCTGTAAAGACAGAGTTGTGCGTAGCCTCTTAGGTGTCCTTACAGTGTGTGAAAATACAGGACTCATTCTAGAGTTAAACTACCAATTTTAATTGATGTTACTTTCTTCCATTTTTAACTTGGAAATTAATATGTTGCTAGTAAATACTGGTTTTTACAACTGTCCAGTTTGAAAATGTAAGTTATCAAACTTAATATAGTGAATTTGTGTAACCATGTTGTATTGTTGAGAATGTATTTTTATTTAAATTTTATTTTCTTATCAAGAGTATTATAAAATTAAAATCTTTTGTAACTGTCGCTTGAAAATAACTCAAATAAATTACAAGAAGCCTGTCTTTTCTTTGTGAGATTTTACTGATTTAGAATTTCTTATTTAAAATCACTGTGCCAGGCTGGGCACGGTGGCACACGCCTTTAATCCCAGCACTTGGGAGGCTGAGGCAGGAGGACTGTTGAGAGTTTGAGACCAGCATGGGCTACAAAGTGAGCTCAAGGGCAGCCTGAACCACATAGTCTCAAAAAGACAAAAACTAAAGATAAAAGTAAAATAAAATTACTGTGCCTTGTCTTTTAAGAACATGAGAAGTCTCCAGTCACGAAGAATAAAGCAATCTGGAAAGCTCAGTACTGTTTTTTTTGGTATTGGGAGTCGAACTCATGACCCCAGGCTTGCTGGGCAAGCGCTTATGCTGCCGAGCTGTATCCCCACCCCAGTACTCTTTTCTTGCACCTAACTAGATTGAGTTTTGATAGACTGTGTTCCTTTTTGTTCATGCAGTCACCGTACTTGCTTTGAGGGCCTGAGTATTCAGGTAGCACATAGACGCCTGTCAGCCCAAGCAGCGTGCACAGATGTTGTATTCCACTCTTGTCTGGGTGAATTGATTTAGAGCCGAACCCACGTTTGGCTTTTTAGAGAAGCCTACTTTCTGTTCCCAAAAAGTCACTATCAAAGCCTCTGATTCTTCTGGTCCGACATTGATCCCCGCAGGTTCCCTCACCCTGTAATTGGCCTCTTACGCTTCAGCCTTCTGGATGTTAGAATGACTGTCTTGCGCCATTTTGATGACAAACTAGAAGGTACGGAGTAACAGCACCAGAGACAACGTTACTGGGTAACCTATGCCCGCAGCATGAGAAGCGGGGTTTTTCCTGTGAGTGCCTCAGCAGCCCTTTTAGCATCCCTAAATAACCCTTTCACAAAACAGCAGCCCTTGGACTCCAGAGGTGTTTAATAATGCTAACAATGAGGAAGGATTAGGTTCTGAATCTCTAAGGATCTCATTTTTATTGAAACATCAGAATCCCTCTTGTGCTCTCTCAGGTGTAGAACAGAACTTACAAGAAGCATCAGACCTAAGGTTCTGTCCTATGATGTAAACAAGCTAGTGTTCCAACAGAGAGGAGCCACACTGAAGTTTCCCTTTCCACGTTCTATGACTGCAAAGTGGGAAACATGGAGGCCAAGCAGAATACACACACCACACGCAGAGAAACAAGGCAGAAATGGGCAGTGCCAGCACGCATTCTCCACAGCGCACCAGTGGCCAGCACTGGAATCCTGCAAACCTTTCAGAAGACACCCCGTTTGGGGCTGGGGATATAAATCAGTGGCGTAAGTGCCTGCCTGGCAACTGCAAGGTCCTGAATTCAGTCCCCAGTACAAAAAAAAAAAAAAAGACAGAAGACACCCTGTTTGGTGGCCTTGGCATGCTTCGGGATAAACTGACTGTGCCGAGGTCTTTAGTCGTGGTACTGCATACCCATCCTCCCGTGAACTTTGATCTTTTCTGATCAGAGCGAGCAAAGGGGTTGGTGTGGCCAAAGCAGGATGGAGTAGGGGACTGATAGGCAGGGACCACGCCAGGGAGCAGCTGAGTAACAAGCCCTGTCTTTCTCTTTCGGGTCGCTCTGACTACTGGTCAAGCTTCAAGCAGACCAAAGGAGGAAGGCAGTGGGCATGCACTAGACGAGGGCATCCATGAGACGAGGTCAGGTTGTGGTTATCCTAGAACCCGTGGTGGCGCACACCTGTAATCCCAGCACGTGGGAGGCTGAGACAGGAGGATCCTTGTGAGTTTGAGGCCCGCCTGGGCTACAAAGTGAGCTCAAGGCCAGCCTAGACTGCATAGGGAGACCCTGTCTCAAAAAGCCAAAAAAAAAAAAAAAAAAAGTGTTGACAGGTGGGATGCGAGGAAAAGAAGCATCCAGAAGATCCGGTGATAGGAAACTGTTTCCCGAGATGCAGACAACTTCAGAAGGAGCAAGTTTTACATATCTATGTGCATCTTACTGGTTCTTGGGAGACAGCTCCACTTGAATCCCTTATTCAGTACCAACACATATTTTATCTAGTTTTTTTTTAGATTTATCTAATTTCCTTGCTAGTTTATAAATGTGTCAAGTGTAAGGATGGCCTTGTTTTGTTTCTTGTTTCAAGACAAGGTCTCACTATGTACTCCAGGCTGGCCGTGAACTCACTGTGTAGTTCAAGTTGGCCTCAAACTCCTGGCAGTCCTGCCTCAGCCTCCGGGTTAGTGGGATGACAGGCACGCACCACCACAACTGGAAAAGCAGCAGCTTTAATATACCTAACAACCCTCTGCCCGTAGGTGAGGAAGTCCCAGTAAATACTCCACGAAGGAGGATATACTGTAGCCAAGGAAGCAGAACGGCTTGGCCCAGCCAAGACTTGTCTGGAAACCTCTCACGATCTTGATTGGATCACCTCTTTGGGTGGGTTTCGATTTCCCCACATACATAATATTTTAACACCATTGTTTCTAAAAAGGGCCCTTGCTGAAGCCCTGGGCTAACCTGCTAAGCCTCTACCTGCTCAGTCAAGCTGGGAGTGGGGAAGTTCAATACCTAGACAACCCCTGAGTTCCCTCCCACCCTCCCCAAATATTTGTGTAGATAATTTGATTGCTTTAACGAGCCTTTTTGAGGCAGATCAGGGCGTGGCAAAGCAGCTGGCAAGTGGGCGTGGCCTGTCAGTCATGGAAATCCAGGACACATGCACTCAAGCTCTGCACCAGGGACCATCCAGAAAATGGTGTCTTTGATTCTTAAATGAGAGATCAGGCAGGTTTTGTGATAGGCTGATGTAGAGCTGATATCAGCCTAAAAAAGGACCCTAAAAGCTGCGTTGAGCTCACGGCTGCTGGGCCCTCGCCCTCTGGAGAGTGTACTTGTTTTCCTACTTTGGTTTGGCCCACATTCACCCTACAGAGCCTCTTTTCCTATCTTTAATAAAAGTAAAACTTAGCTACCTTCTCTGCATTTCTTGACCACTTCTTTGTTCAGGATAACAAGAACTTAGAAAGAATCTCTGGAAGGAGTCCACAGCACCCTGCTAATACTTCTTGTGGGGGCAGCAGGGATTTAGCTCAGTGGCAAAGTGCCTGCCAGGCAATCATGAGGTCCTGAGTTTGATTCCAGGTACCAAAAGAAAAAAATTTTTTTTGGATCCCCCCCTGCCAAACTCAGTGACTGTGGACTTAGCAACAGTGATGCACTTGGACCTGTATAAGGTCTTACCGCCCTTTGAGGAATTGACAGGATAGAGTCCTGGTCACTCACGAGTCAGCTGACTTACAAGGGAAACAGCCGGGCGTAGGAAACGCCAGCACCTGCTCTACAAGGAGGTGTGAACAACGGACAGCATAACCCTCAGAGCTGGCCTGACGTGGGGGCTGAGGAGGCCGACAGCCGCTTTCCCGTGCCACCAAGTCAGCATTTGGAGTAGTGATACCACCCCAGTGTGGGGCCATCCTCTGGCTGGGTTTCCACTGCTTACAGGGAGTGTGGATGAAATGAAAACCTTGGCCAAACCACGCATGGTGGCTCACGCCTGTAATCCCAGCAGTAGGGAGGCTGAGGCAGGAGGACTGCCACAAGTTCAAGACCAGCCTGGGCTACAAAGTGAGCTCAAGGTCAGCCTGAACTGCACAGAAAGACCCTGTCTGAAAAAGAAGAAAAAAACGAAAAAAAACCTGTGGCCAGTA
The DNA here is from genome assembly GCA_004027595.1 of Dinomys branickii. Taxonomy (NCBI): domain Eukaryota; kingdom Metazoa; phylum Chordata; class Mammalia; order Rodentia; family Dinomyidae; genus Dinomys; species Dinomys branickii. Next base: position 10,156 of record PVLD010016664.1, on the reverse strand, counting down.
ATGCAAAGACCACTGGGCACTCAGCTGGGAGTTTTTTGGGTAGGGCTTTAAAAGAAAACTTAAAAATGCTGCATTTCAAAAACATTGGCACCCACAAAGCAAATACAAGAAAATGAAGCAAATCATTCACTATCTCAAGCTAATTTTTATGATTAAATGCCTTTTTAATTTGTATCTTGAAATTTTTCAATACATTTTATTCTACTTAAAATGCTTGAGGAAATGTAAGTCATGTTCAGTTATGCATCTGAAATGTTTTTTCCCTCCGTTTGAAGAATCCGCATGCTGAGGAACAGGTGGAAGACTTTTGCAGAGCACTGAAATGAGGTAGGGAAATGACCCATACAGCTGGCATACTCTTAAGTTCTGTACAACAGTCTACAACGAAAGTGCCAGGATTCAGTTAACCTTCATTTTTTAAGCTATCTGCACAAAGGGAGAAGTTAATTACGATTCCAGGGATGTTTCCTCAAACCCAAACCCAATTTTCCTACAGTTTTCTGCAATTCCAGCTCAACCAGCTGCATAAAGTGGGGCAGGAGAGGAGGAGCTTGTCCTTTGGCGCCCTCTCGTTGGACTACTTCACTCGTCCGAAGGTGACAAAATGAGCTGGAAGATTGGGAAGGAAGATCTTCAGGAACACAAGGACCTCTTGGAAGCCTGACCCGCACCAGCCTGAGACCCTGTCACGCTCCTTTGGGGCTCCAGGGGCTCTTTATGGGCCACATGGGTGAGTTTATAAAGTCATTGGTACCAACGTTCTGGTGAACTAACAGATGCAAAAAAATTTAAGTGTTCTTTTTACTAAGAGGCCTGACGCCACGTCTCAGTCATGGGAGGAGCCCCACACTGGGTGGCCCTCTCGTGGGCCCTCGGTGCTAACTCAGCTTGTGGGGCTTTTGACTTTGGGAGCCATTGGCTGGTCTGTCTTTGCACAAGGCTGGCTTGTCCCGAAACAAAGCAACACCTGAGCCATTTGCTCTATTCCCTGAGAACTGTGGTTCTCAACTGGAGGGATTTCTGCCTGCCCCTTGCCAGGGACATTTGGCAATGTCTGGAAAAACATTTTGGTTATAACAACGAGGGGATTACCATTGGCTTCTGGTGGGTAGAAACCAGAGATGCTGCAAAACAACCACAGGGCGCAGAACAGCCCCCACAACAAAAAAAGACTAGGTCCCAAACGTCAACAGTACCAAGTTTAGAAACCCTGCCTTAGAAAGGCCGGGAGTAAGCCTTACTACTATGCCTGGGCTCCCAAAGCAGTCACAGCTGTGTTATACAGCAGGTGAGCATACAGGCCTCAGAGGCGGACCCCGTACCGCTGAGCAAGTGAGGGTCCTTAGGCAGATCCTCACGCTTCTCCACACCCCAGCTTCTTAGCATCAAAGGGGTACGGTAACTGTACTGCACAGTGGATCCAACAGATACCCAGGCTCTTGTGTACAACAAAGAATTGTAACTGTACATCCAGTGGTAAAAGAAAAAGCAGCTACATATATTAAAGGAAAGGTGTGCTCGGGCAGGTACATGCCCACAGAAACCAAAGGAGAGGCACAAAAAAGTGTTGGGGCAGCAGGGAAATAAGCACACAGGAAAATCAGGCTTTTGGATTTCAAAAGACGTGCACCCCGACCTGGGGGCCTCTCACTGCATCTCTGGATGTGATTGACCAGTGCCGTCAGCTCAGGGCCTTCTAGCACACAGGCCTGTCCCAGAGCTCACTGATTATATACACATGAGATGTAGTCCATATGTGTTGACCTTTAACAAAGTTTAAGGGGCTGGGGATATAGCTCAGCGGAATAAGCGCTTGCCTAGCTAAGCGCAGGGTCCTGAGTTCGATCCCCAGTACCGCAAAAAAAAAACCAAAAAAAACACAAAGTTTAAATGGGGAAACTTACTGAAAAGCCATGAGATCTAATGCCCTGTGCCCTGGCCTGGAACTATGGAGATTGTTAAGGTCTTTGTTATTTTTATTTCTGCTTTTCTCAGGACAGTGGGAAGAGGAATGGCCCTTGGGTGTTGCCCCCATTTCTGTAGACGGAGGGGAAGGGTCACCCAGTGCTAACTGTGTGCTGTCTGTATAGTATTATCTGGTCAGTAGGGCTGGTGTGTGGAACATAAACAGTCACACAGCTCAAGACCTGAGGCTCCTAAGTGGGTGCTTGGCCAGTGGCAGGCTTTAAGTATTTCTAAACTGCTTTCAGAAAGGGGAACACTGCTTTGCTTGACTGGAGCTAGAGACCTTGTTTTAATGGATGAGGGCATTGGGGCCTGAAGGGCTTTCTGCTCAGTGGTAGGGATGTCCAAGCAAGGGCAGGGGCAGGAAAGCATCAAGGACGAGAAGTTCACACAGGCATTGCAGAGCAGTTGCTGTCATATGCGGGCTCCAAAGAGACTGTGCTCCTCAGTGCTGCGCACTTAACTGCACAGGTCACTGTGCGACCCTGCTGCTCGGATGGCCTTAACTGGGATAGCAAGAGCTATGCTAGTCCCCAGCAAGAGTGCTGTGGCCCAGCACAAGGGCCTGGAGAACATGAGAGGCCTCTGTACCACACCTGTGGGGGACCCACTGTGCCTGGGGGACAGGAAAGAAGAGGGATCAGACCCCGTGGGATAGCCCTGTGGGCAGAGCCCATGGAGTGGGAGGCACGCATGCTAAGATGGTTGCCTATGGCCAAGAGAACATTCCTTGCTGTGCTGAACCAGAGTTTGTCTCTACCAGCCCTTGGCCCTGAGCACAGCCTCCTTATGCCAGCCCAGCTGGTACCCGACTGTGTTGGTTTGGGGCTTATTTTGCAAGGAGAAACAACATAAGACAGGACACGTACTTTATAAGATTATTTATAATAGTCACCCAAAGAATGATATATATGAGAGTGCAGGAAGTCTGTCCACACACCAAGACCAAAGAAACTAGCCAAGGCCTGGATCCCACAGAAATGTCCTGCATGAGTCTAGCTGAAGACCTAGAGCTCATAACGATGCCTCCCACAGGTCCACCTGGAGGCCCAGAGCCCATAACAATATCTGTTTCATGGATCTGTGCTGGGAAGGCCCAAAGGTCAGTGGTGGAATCTAGGAAGTCTGTGCCAGTGGGATGACGGATCTGTGCCAACAGGCCGAGGGATCTGCACTGGAGCCAGGAAGTGACGCTCAGAAGAACCAGAGCTCCCCCACAGCTATCCTCAGCAACAGTGAGGTCCCGAGCTCCTCCAATAATCAAGATGGCCGAGTTCCCACCAGGTAAGCCAATGCAGCAATCTTCTCCTGGAGACCAGTAGCGCACCATCTTCCCCTCCGGAGCCAGGAAGGGATGCTCAAAGTGAGGACCAGAGCTCCCCCAAAGTGAACTGAAGCCATTCTCAGTGTCAACAAGGTCCTGAGCTCTTCAGAGGATGAAAACAGCCAAGCTCATCAGGAAAGCCAGCATGATGAGCTTCTCCAACAGAACCAACATTTCCTTACAGCTTCTACCAGCTCCCAACAGCTTCTCAGCTCCCAACAGCCTAACTTCTCCTTCTCCAGGTCTGCCTCTTACGCTGCTGGCAGCAGTCCCGGGGGGGCCTCCCACACCCAGCACCATGCTCACTCAGTTCAGCTGGGATTATAAGCTGGCCACCAGTTATCAGTCCACTATGCCAACAATCCTCAACTGAGCCCACAGAGCTTTAGAAGCTCCTACCTCAGTGTGGCTTCCCAGGTGGATTCTACCTGGCTAGGGTTATAAGTTGAGAAAATAAATACAGGACACTCAGTTAAATGTGAGTTTCAAAAAACCAACAAATAATTATATAAAGTTACTATGTTCATGCAGCTTTTATGTATTCCATCTGGCTACCCTGGCACCTCCCTTCCCAAGAGGGATCAGAGCTACTCACTCCCCTAGGCCAGCGGCAGCACTCTGCTGAGGAGGGGTTGTCCTGAGAGGTGGGCCCAGAATCCAACATATCTTTCTGAGCTAACCCTGCCCATGGCCCCTGGCGTCCTCTCCCCAGCACACTGAGCCGCCTCCTGTCAGGGGCACTCAGCCCTGGGATCTTGCCCCTCAGAACTTGCTCCCACTCCTTGCTCTACCAGTAGAACCTAAGTCTCCTCAGAGAATCCAGGCTGGCAGAGACAAAGTTTCTGAACTTGGAAGCTGAATTCTGGGGCCCTGGGATCTACTCCTGACCATCATGTTCCTTAGGCAAGTCCCCTGCTAACACCACTATCTCTTGCTTTGTAAAGTGGAGACCAGCACTCCTGCTTTCCCTGCGAGGCTGTGTGCACTCAAAGATATGTGGGCAAAGGTAAAGGATCATGCTGGTTGGGTAAAGGTGGTTCCTATTCCCCGGGTCCCTAAATCCGAGCCTATGTAAGGGGCCACCCGCTCTTGCTCTCTGCCCTTCACTGCATGAAATACAATGGGCGTGGTCACTGGAGAAGCAGTCCCGTGTGTGTAGCTGGTACAGCCCACGACAGTGGCCGCCTCCACAGGCAGATGCGGAAGAGTGCAGAGGGCCATCTGTGGGTGGGAGGGGTGAAGGATCCAGTCAAAAGTCAAGGGCCTGGAGCTCACCATAGAGTCCCGTGTGACCCCCTTCCAGAAAGCCAAAGGAAAGTTCTGTGCCGGAAGACTGGAGAGTCTGCTGTAGAAGCCAAGGGATGGGCGTCCAAGGCAGTGGCGGAGGCTGGAGTCTCTCTGAAGAAGCAGACGCGAGGCTGCCTGCTTGTCTGCCTTTCTATTCCACTGAGGCTGTGAGTCTGTTGGTTGGTGCCACTCATATCCAGGGTGGGTCTTTCCACCTCCGTAAGTCACACCCACTAAGCCAATCAGCTCAGTGCTTCTTACTCAAGTTGATAAAACAGTTAATTATAGCAGTCCACCTACTGTCCACTTGATAGCCAGATGCATTTCCTTAAACCATACCTAGTCTCTGGATACAAGACAAATTCATGCCAGGTGTGGTGGCGCACGCCTGTAATCCCGGCACTCAGGGGGCTGAGGGAGGAGCATTACCGTGGGTTTGAGGGCAGCCTGGGCTACACAGTGAGACCTTGTCTTAAAAAAAAAAAAAGACAAGTTCATAATTATGCTCAGAATGCTACAGCTGTGCTGGGTGCACACAGAAACTTCCTCCCTCCCCAGAACCGAAGGCAAGTTTTTCTTTGGGTGATGTTTACTTTTAACATTTCATAACTTAAATATTATAACATAGGTTTAACAATACCCAAGAAGCAATATTAAATCTATCAACATTATGCTACAAAGGAGAGAACAATTACAGTCCTCATTTCCATAACTGATCCTGGGGTTGGAGCTGGTGTTCATAACTATTACCCATTCTATACTCCCTTGGCCTTTAACAAGCCCCTCAGCTGGTACTGGTTCTTTCCCTGGTGGGTGACCCATACCTTCATTCCTGAAAGTTCGGGGCCACTTGTCATCCTGGATTGGGTTGCTCCCCATTGACCTTAATAATGGCCTGGTGATACTAGAAGATATCCTAAGGGATCTCCTGCACTGTAAGTACTGTGTGTTCTTCCTTTCTTCCGTTGTGGAGTAATAGTCTGATGTCTCCCTCGATAGTCTGGGTCAGTCACCCCTGCCAGTATAACTCCCTTTTTAGCTTATTTCCTTCATGAAGGAAATGAGGAGAAATGAGGAGACCAAAAGGACCAGGGGGAAGTCTTAGCTTCCAGTTCTGTGGTATCATTGTGGTCCTTTTTGGTATGAGCCTTCCCCACTCTGGAACTAAGACTTTTCCACCAGCAGAACATAAGATCCTGGGAACCAGAAGCAAACTTTTGCTAGGGGCCATGGGGAGTGCTGCCATTCTCACTTCCACCCCTTGGTTCTTGGACCCATGAATTCTGGCTATGGGAGGCCCAGGACCGTGGAGGAGATGCTGCTTCGAAGCATATACAGACTTGTGGAGAACTTTACTCCAGCCATGCAAGGTATTGCCACCTAGCTGACACTGTAACTGCGTCTTCAAAAGGCTAGTCCACCTTCCTATCAATCCAGCTGCTTCTGGTGGAGAAGAACACAGTAATACCAGTGAATTCCATGAGCATAACCCCATTATCTCACTTCTTTGGCCATGAGATGTGTTCCTTGGTCAGAGGCAATGCTGTGTAGAATACCGTAATAGTGGGCGAGGTATTCTGTAAGTCCATGGGTGGTCGTTTCGGCAGGAGCGTTACGTGCAGGGAAGGCAGACCATACCCAGAGTAAGTGTCCATACAGTGAGGACAAAGTGCTGTCCTTTCCAGGATGGAATCAATTTAATGTAATCAATCTGCCATGGGTCACAGGCTCACCACATCCGAGAATGGTGCCATCTTGGAGACTCAGCATTGATTTCTGCTGCTGACATACTAGGCATTCAGCAGAGGCTGTACCCAGATCAGCATTGCAGAGTGCGACGTCCATGTTGCTGGGCCTGTGGAGAATCACTAAGATGACTCCCCCAAAGGAGGGTAATTTGCCTCCGTTTTAACACTGACTGTTATACCCAGAGCGGGTGCCAGGGAGGTGCTCAAGCCCCTCACTTGTCTGTAAGCAATGCAAATGGCTGTAGTCAAGGCATCACGTGTAGCCTTTGGAGCAAAGCAGCAGGTCCGTGTGCAGCCCGCCTCAGGTTCCCTCTGACTAAGTGTGAGCCAGACCAAGAGACACTGCACTGTAGGCCGGGACAGAGCTTCGAAAAAGAAGCGATAATACCCCAGGGCAGACAAAGGCCAGCATCAGAGCTGAGGCAGCTGACCCAAAACTCAAGATTCTTCCTCAAACCGTGTTATGCAGAGTCCTCCAGATTTAGAGGCTTCCTGTTAGCAGAATCCCGCACTCTGTGCATAGCTCTCTGCATATTGCAGAGGGGCTATTGTGCCTCCTACCTAGCTCAGCTCACAAAATTCACATAGTTCCCACCATTCTCACGCTCAACCCTGAGCCACTCCCCACTTCATGAATTATTAAAACTTGGGTTTCACTCCGGGTCATGGCCTTTGTTCCGATTGGACTTAGGATTCCTTGGCTCCTCACAATTGTGGATATGTCTCTCTCTTTTTTTACTGTAGGTTGCATTGGAAGTAGTAGATTGGAATGTACTTGCAAGAATTCCAATAACTTTCCCCTGAGATTAAAATACATGAACCCTAAACCCTGAGGTTTGAGCATTTGTAGAGCCTGTACATAACTCCATCGCTGCCACCATGGACATTTTGTTCATGACCCTGTTGGGCAATGGTGGGTGACTGAAGAAAAAGGTTTACAGAATGGGCCATCCTATCCATTTGATTATTAAAGTCGTCTTCTGTTGAGGTCACTTTTTGGTGAGCATTTAATGGGATACAAATGGATATAAATATCCTTACCTCCTTTGCCCATGTAGAGATGTCTATCCACATACCTTGCACGGTAACCTGGTGGCCTGTGGTCAAGCGTTCAGTTCCTAGTAAGGCCTAGTAGCAGGCCAGGAGCTGCTTTTCAAAGGAAGAATAGCTGTGTGCAGATTATGACAGAACCTTGCTCCAAAATCCCAAAGGCCTCTGCCACAATTCACCTATAGGGACCTCCCAGAGACTCCAAAGGGCATTTCTACCTCTCACTGATCTGCCGGACCATGTGACCCCATGGCAGAGCAGCGTGCACAGCAGGCTGGACCTGCTGCAGAGCCCTCTCCTGTTCTGGCCCGCACTCAATTCCCCTGCTTTCCCTTTGGGTTGTGTGTGATCAAAGGTGAAGAATCACACATGTGGGCAAACTCATTCAGGTCCCGTTTGTCTCTCAGGAGCTATTCCTATTCCCCATTCCTTTTCCTCAATAAATTTTCCTACTCTTAAAAAAAAAGAATAGAATCACACATGTGTTAGGTAAAGGCGGCTCCTATTTCTGGGACTCTAAATCAAAGTCTAGCAGGACACCGCCTGCTCTTGCTCCTGCACTCTGCCATTTGAAAATACAATGGGCCAAGGACGGCTGGAGGGTGAGGTGCCAGAGCAGTTGAGAGAAGAGCTCCAGGAGCGCTAACTGCCCAGGGTATCCTGGGAGTGGTCTCCTTCCCTCCTGAATAGGACAATGGCCCCCTCAGTCCCTTCTGCTCCAAGAACCCCCACTACTACTGGAATATTTTCACACTGCAAGAGCTGTCACTTTGGGAACATCCTCCAGCCTTTTTCAATCTCTCACGTTATCTGAACTTTCATGACCTGGAGGGAGAGAGCCCAGGCTCCAGCCTTTCCTGGCTCCGCTTCAGCACACAATTCCTCCCATAAGAGAGGTGACTTTCTCTTTGGGGTGGGCCTCCAATCCCACAAAGAAATCAAATATTAATCCCACATCTGTGAGGGTGAGTAGCTTATTCTGTGATCAACTACACTTTGCTAGTGGGAGAACGCTAACCTCAGCTGCCCGCTCCTCCCCTCAGTAATGCTTTAATCCCAGTATATCTCAACCCTGTTCTGCTGGAAATGACCGTGTGGCCTTCTTGTGTATTCGAGCAAGTTGGGGGCAGCTTCCATTTGGGCTGTGTGATTCCTTAGAAGTCACATCATACAGACGTTCACCCGTCCCAAGGATACTCGTGTATTCCTGTGTATATTTTTACAAAGCGAAGTGTTCTTTCCTTTGTACTTCTGCACTCAAACAACGTCCTGGAGCTGGGTGCTGAGGTCAAACTGGGCCACGACTCTAGAAGCAGGGAGAGGGCTAAGGTGAGGATGGGAGCCTGACAGCACATGATGAGCGCTGTCTTACATCATCCTCACAACAGTCCCAACACCAGGGAAAATTTTGCTCCCAGTGAGGCTAAGTGACCTTCTGTGCTTTGGATCTAAAATGCCCGCCAGACGGAACCTGGCGGTCTGTGGGGCCGACCCCGGGAACTGGTCCGGGTCCCCGGGGGCACCTTTGTTGAGGTGGGGCCCAGTGGTCTATGGGTTGAACCTGTGGACTGGACCCGACCCCTGAGGGCCTCGAGGGCTTATCAATTGGATATGACCATAGTGTATTTGGTTCCCTGCCTATGTACCGTCTTTGAGGATGGGTGATTTCCACCTAGTGCCATAGTAATTTGAGTGCACCCATAATTTGTTACAGCATAATTTGAAGCAGCCACGTGCCTCCCCAGTGTGAGAGCCCGAGGGAGTAAATAAACCAAAAAGTATAGTTATTATCAGAGGGAAGATGATTGATTGGGTGGGAGAACAATGGAGATGAGGGTGGGGAAAGCTGTATGATTAATCAAATGTGCCATCATATGTATAACTGAATAACAATAGTGAAGACGTCGTTTTGTAATAAGCATCCATTTTTAATTCCCCAATATCTGCTCCATAATTCTGTGTTTACTTTATCATTTACACAATATACTGGTTTATAACTAAGAAATGTGAAGATAACATTATGTAATACAACAGCCATCGTTAATCCCCTACTATCTTTTGTATAATTGTGTGTCTCTTTCATTGTTTTTGAGATAATTGAGTAACAAATATGAAGATGATATTATGTAAAACAGCATTCATTGTCAATCCCCTACTATCTTCCTCCTAATTTGTGTATTTCCTTATTGTTTTTGTGTTATTCATGTTTATATTCTTTTATCTTTAAAAAAAATATATATATATATAAAATGCCCACCAGAGCCTCACATGTTTGGATGGGGTTGGGTTAGGTTGGGTTGGACAGGACTGGACTGGACTGGACTCGATTGGGTTGGATTGGATTGGACTGGACTGGACTCAGTTGGGTTGGGTTGGACTGGACTGGACTGGATTCGGTGCTCTAGCTGACTTGTTAGGAAGTGGGGTCTGCTCAGCAGAGGCAGTTCAGCGGGGTGTGATCTGGAGGGTTTTCTCCTTGCCCTCACTCTGCTTGCTGGCCACCACCATGCGAGCACCTTTCCTCTGAGGATCCTTCCCCATTCTCTTTCAGGGTTGGCGTAGTCTGACTGTGGACTTGAGTCTCCGTAAACCGCAAGCCACAATAAAGCTCCTCTTCTTTAAATTGTGGGTACCAGGTATTGTGGCTCAATGATGAGAAAGTGATGAAGCCGGCTTCCCCAGGAGGAAGGCGTGGTCCCCACTGCTGGATTCACCAGGCCAGCAGAGGGATCCTGAGTGAACGCAGGCTACAGTGCCTCTGTTGGGGGGGTGAAGGGATGCC